>CAMZMU010000073.1:26064130-26278249 GCA_947311845.1 Poa pratensis | reverse complement strand
TTTTTGCGTTCGCGGCCTCCAATTCCCGCCTGAGATCCATCTCCGTGAACTTCTTCCTCCTTTGCTGCTCCTTGGTTTCGGCTCCGTAGTAAAATTCATGTTTGTAACCGGTTCCTTCGCCGACCACACGGCCACGATGCGACGCACATGACACCGGCAATTCCTTTACCGTGTCCAGCGCCCTGCTAAAAGGGTTTGTCCCACGGGCCTTCGTCTCCGACCCTTGGGTTAGGAGCCTTCTTGAGATCCATCAGCTGCAGCTTTCGTGCTTTCTCTCTTCCTCCAGAATTTTCTTCACCTTTGCATTATTGATAAGTTCTCCGGGTTTCGGGATTTTCCTTGTAATGCGCCCTGATAAACTTTCTTGCCTGCGGGTCGTGATCTTGTCGTAGATAGAAGGCCCCGACCTAGATTCATCCTCCTTTTTCCAAACTGGTCCCTTTCCGGGGTAACCACCGCCTCCGAGAGTGTGGGGAGCTACGTTCTTTTCATGCATATTTTTTCCCCACACCCTTAGCGCCTTCTTTTCAGGTTTGCTTCGTTGCTTGGAAAAGCGCAAAGGCATATTCAGAAATGTTTGAACGTCTTGTGGATCTCAGCGTATTGGCACCCTTTTCAATCATCTCCCTCACAGTTGACCTCCAAGTACTCAAGGCTTTGCTGAACTTGTCGAGAGCATATCTGTTTACCAGATTCTCGCGACACTCGGGTCATTGTAGTCCCCAGGGAACAGGTATCGTGCATGTAGCTTGCGAATGAGGATCGGCCACTGATACGTCTCCAACGTATCCATAATTTCTGCTGTTCCATGCTTATATTATACCATTTGCTACATGTTTTATATACACCTCGTATCACTTTTATGCATTTTCTGGGACTAACCTATTAACAAGATGCCACAGTGCAGTTCCCTGTTTTTCTGCTGTTTTTGGTTTCATAAAGTTACTTCTGGAAATATTCTCGGAATTGCACGAAACAAAGGCCAGGTCCCTATTTTTCCAGCACGTACAACGGAGTCCGAAGGAGACACGAAGGGAGCCACGAGGTGGCCAAACCACCCCCAGGCGCGGCAGTGGGCCCAGCCGCGCCACCTGTGGTTTGGCCCCTCGGGGGTCCGCCGACATCGCCCCTTCGCCTATTTATTCCCGAGACGCGAAAACCCTAAAACACCGAGCCTTTCATCCAGAACATATTCGCTGCCGCCGCCGTCGTCAACCCTAACTCGGGGGTTCCTGAAGCTCTTCCCGGCACCCTGCCGGAGAGGGGAATCATCACCGGAGGGCTCTACATAGCCATGCCCGCCTCCGGAGTGATGCTGAGTAGTTCATCCTTGGACTATGGGTCCATAGCAGTAGCTAGATGTTGTCTTCTCCACTTGTGCCATCATGTTTAGATCTTGTGAGCTGCTATCATGATCAAGATCTCTTATTGTAATGCTACATGTTGTGTTTGCTGGGATCTGACTTATATTGATACCTATGTGGAGCTGAATATATATTATCATGTCTATGTCATTTGTGATCTTGCATGCTCTCCGTTGCTTGTTGAAGCCTTGGCCAAGTGAATACTTGTAACTCCAAGAGGGGTATTTATGCATGATAGTTGAGTTCAAACTCTATTTAACCTGGGATAGTGACAGCAAGTTCTAAGGTTGTAGATGTGTTGTTGCCACTAGGGGTAAAACAGCAATGCTTTATTCAAGGATGAATGTATTGTTTACATTACGCACATTACTTAATGCAATTGTATGTTGCTGCAACTTAATACTGAAAGGGGTACGGATGTTAACCGGAAAGTGGACTATTTAGGCATATATGCATGCTGGATAGCGGTCTATGTACTTTGTCGTAATGCCCAAATGAATCTCTTAGTAGACACCACAGCTCACACATGCATGTTATATGCACTTATCAATTGTCAATTGCCCAGCTGTAATTTGTTTACCCAGCATGTTAGTTATCTTATTGGAGAGACACCACTAGTGAACTGTGGACCCCGGTCCATTCTTTTACATCTGAAATACAATCTACTGCAATCATTGTTCTCTACTGTTTTATGCAAACAAACATTCATTTTCCATTCGATACGTTTAACCCTTTGTTTTCAGCAAGCCGGTGAGATTGACAACCTCACTGTTAAGTGGGGCAAAGTAATTTGGTTGTGTTGTGCAGGTTCCACGTTGGCACCGAAATCCCTGGTGTTGCGCCGCACTACACTCCTTCACCAAACACCTTCGAAGCAACGTCATCCACCTCCTGGATTGATAACCTTGGTTTCATACTGAGGGAAAACTTACTGTTGCACTCATCATACCTTCCTCTTGGGGTTCCCAACTGACGTGTGACGTACAAGCATTGTTTCTGGCACTATTAACTTAGACCCACCAGCGACCCACTATTTTTCTCTTGGCACCCTCGGCCTTTTGGTTTACTTGCCAATTTCAACATCTTGGGCCTCTTCTTCCACTTAGACACCACCTTGAATAAGGTGATCCATGGTGTTGGCGGCCACTGCTTACACATATAATAGACAAGTTTCATTAAATGCAAAAAAGTTCACATTGCCAACATCATTCAAATCACACATGCACGGGGCCGACTTGATTCAGTGCACACATGCACAAAACCGCTAGAAACGCACCTCTCCGGGATGGACATTTCACCGAGCACGTTGGCGGCACCATCCCCGAATAGATGCGTCCGGGAACCCGTGATGGATGAGTTGCCGTTTGTGAGACCCAACCGATATAGCGTCGACGAGTCGCTGTAGGCAGCCTCCTGGTTGAGGTCAATGCCTTGTCCTTGGTTGAACGGGCACAACTGGCGAGAAGTCTGCTTTGGGTCAACGAAGTCATTCTCGCCCCACCTCGGGCTGGAGAAACGTATGTGCACTGGCGCGAGGGGCTCGTTGAAGTAGTTTGGGGAAGACGACGATGAAATCCCGGAAGTGACGGTCGTTGTGCTCCTCACTCAAACTGGTCAGCATTTCGACGACGAAGTGGTCCAAGCGTATGGCTTGCTAACGCGCATTTGCGTCGGTCAGCTTGATCAACGAACATCACCGCACAATTCGTTTTCAGCTGCTCTAGCCTTGGTTCTTCTGGCTCGGGCTTCATCGCCTTCGTCGGCAGCTCCTCGCTCGATGTCGACGGCTTGCAAGGGTGTCGCGAGAGGAGAGCCATTCATGGCGTAGAGACTGTGGCAGCAACGATGTGAAAAGGGAGGGAAGACTTTGAGATTTTGGCGACCGACACTACGATGTGCAAGAAGATGAGAATTTGGCGCCTGGGCTCTTCCTATGACATGAGAACCCACCAGTCGCATGATTTGTCTGAGCATTGTCGAACAGTTTTTCACGTCGGCCCTGACAAATGGGGTGCCGCTAGAGGCTTTTTTTATGTCCAGACCCTCATTAGGTCTTTGTGGGCTCTTGAGTGCTGGTGGAGATGCTCTTATACCTGGAGAACGCTTTGCGTTGGGATACAATTTTATATTATCTTCCTTTGAAGAAAGGAGTACAAAAATGTTGATAGAATTTATAGAGCGTATAGCCTAACTGGTATCTAAGGTCCGAAGGAGAGACGAAGGAGAGCCACGAGGTGGCCAAACCACCAGGTGGCGCGGCAGTGGGCCCAGCCGCGCCTGCCTGTGGTTTGGGCCCCTCGGGGGTCCGCCGACATCGCCCCTTCGCCTATTTATTCCCCGAGACGCGAAAACCCTAAAACACCGAGCCTTTCATCCAGAACATATTCGCTGCCGCCGCCGTCGTCAACCCTAACTCGGGGGGTTTCTGAAGCTCTTCCCGGCACCCTGCCGGAGAGGGGAATCATCACCGGAGGGCTCTACATCGCCATGCCCGCCTCCGGAGTGATGCGTGAGTAGTTCATCCTTGGACTATGGGTCCATAGCAGTAGCTAGATGGTTGTCTTCTCCACTTGTGCCATCATGTTTAGATCTTGTGAGCTGCCTATCATGATCAAGATCATCTTATTGTAATGCTACATGTTGTGTTTGCTGGGATCTGACTTATATTGATACCTATGTGGAGCTGAATATTATATTATCATGTCTATGTCATTTGTGATCTTGCATGCTCTCCGTTACTTGTTGAAGCCTTGGCCAAGTGAATACTTGTACTCCAAGAGGGGTATTTATGCATGATAGTTGGGTTCAACCTCTATTTAACCTGGGATAGTGACAGCAAGTTCTAAGGTTGTAGATGTGTTGTTGCCACTAGGGGTAAAACAGCAATGCTTTATTCAAGGATGAATGTATTGTTTACATTACGCACATTACTTAATGCAATTGTCTGTTGCTTGCAACTTAATACTGGAAGGGGTACGGATGTTAACCGGAAAGTGGACTATTTAGGCATAGATGCATGCTGGATAGCGGTCTATGTACTTTGTCGTAATGCCCAAATGAATCTCATAGTAGACACCACAGCTCACACATGCATGTTATATGCACTTATCAATTGTCAATTGCCCAGCTGTAATTTGTTTACCCAGCATGTTAGTTATCTTATTGGAGAGACACCACTAGTGAACTGTGGACCCCGGTCCATTCTTTTACATCTGAAATACAATCTACTGCAATCATTGTTCTCTACTGTTTTATGCAAACAAACATCATTTTCCATTCGATACGTTTAACCCTTTGTTTTCAGCAAGCCGGTGAGATTGACAACCTCACTGTTAAGTTGGGGCAAAGTAATTTGATTGTGTTGTGCAGGTTCCACGTTGGCACCGGAATCCCTGGTGTTGCGCCGCACTACACTCCTTCACCAACACCTTCGAAGCAAACCTCGTTTTCCTACTGGTTCGATTAAACCTTGGTTTCATACTGAGGGAAAACTTACTGCTGCACTCATCATACCTTCCTCTTGGGGTTCCCAACTGACGTGTGACGTACAAGCATTGTTTCTGGCACTTTGCCGGGAGATATTCCCTCGTCAACTAGAGCCACCAACACGTTTTCTGGCGCCGTTGCCGGGGAAAACCGAATTGCTTCTGCAAGGGGAGTCTCTCACACCCAATCTCTTTACTTTGTTATTTGTCTTGCTTAGTTTATTTTTATTTAGTTTGTTTGCTCTCTTTATCAAAAACACAAAAAAATTAGTTACTTGTTTAATTCAGTTTGATTTTGTTTTTCAAAATGAATGCTCCTGAAGTTGAAGTTCGTTCTTTTAGGCAACTAGGAGGTGAAAATTTGAAAGATGCTTGGTATAGAATTAGTGATGCTCATCATAGATGTACTAAGAAACACTCTACCACTATCCTCCTTAGGAACTTTTATGTTGGTATCTCTAGTTGGTATAGGTATGTTCTAGACACTCTTACAGGTGGAAATTTCTTGGGTACTCCTGCTTTAGAAGCCTGTAATATTATTGAAAGTTTGGTAGGAACACCACCCACTAAAGATATTAAAATTGAGATCACCTTGGAGGATGTTATAAATAAGTTAGACTCTATGGAGAATTTTTTTCCAAATTTTCTTGATTGTATTGGTAAGACTAATGAATCAATAGCCACCATCAATGAAAGAATCACTGTTCTTGAGGATAATAATATCCATGACACCCAAAATCATAGAATTGATGAGTTAGAGGAAGCTATTGAAACCTTAAGTTCAACCTTTACTTCTCTTAAGTCTAAAAAGGAGAAAGTTTATGTGGGTAGAGAGCAAAAGTTTATGTATGTTCCTAAAGTGCCAAAACCAAAGACTCATTATGAGCTTAAAATTGATAAAACTTTTAGTACGGTTAAAGGTAATGAAACACCTCCAGGAACATCTAAGATACCCATTGTTACAAGCTGTGTGTTGGAAGAAGCTTTTGATGATTTGAATGATTTGCCACTTGACAACACTTGATTTTCACTTTCTGCGCCTAGCTGAAAGGCGTTAAAGAAAAGCGCTTATGGGAGACAACCCATCGTTTTTATTTGCTGTTATTTTTGTTTTCTTTGAGTCAAGGAGTTTTGTTACTTCTGTAGCAACTCCTTTGTATCTTTATTTTATCGCAATGTTGTGCCAAGTAAAGTTCTATATTGAAAGTTGATGCAAGATTTGGATTTCTGCGCAGTGACAGATTTTTAGCTGTCACGGATTTGAGCTTATCTCCCTGTAGAAAATTCAAAAAATTCTGAGAAAAATCACGCATATTCCTGAGATATGTACGCAACTTTCATTATTTTAGGCCAGATCCATCTGAGCAACTTAAGTGCCTCGAAAAAATTCGTCATTCCAGACTGTTCTGTTTTTGACAGATTCTGCCTTTTGTTTTGCATTCGCTCTTTTACTGTGTTTGTGTGGATTTCTTTGCTCCACAAAGCATTGGTGGCTGTAGCTAATGTCCAGAAGCTTTGGGATTGATTGTATCATTACAGAATATGAGAATTTTTGATTATGCACTAACCCTCTAATGAGAACTGTCTTGAGTTTGGTGTGAAGGAAGTTTTCAAGGATCAAGCGAGAAGGGTGATATTATGTGATCAAGAAGAGTGAAAAGCCTAAGCTTGGGGATGCCCCCGTGGTTCATCCCAACCATATTCAGAGAGACTCAAGCGTCTAAGCTTGGGGATGCCCAAGGCATCCCCTTCTTCATCAACAAACTTATCAGGTCATCTCTAGTGAAACTATATTTTAATTCTTTCACATCTTATGCGCTTTACTTGGAGCGTCTGTGTGTTTTTATTTTTGTTTTTGTTTGAATAAATTCGGATCCTAGCAATCCTTGTGTGGGAGAGAGACACGCTCCGCTTTTTCATGTGAATACTCATGTTCTTCACTTATATTTGTTGAGTATTCTTAACTAGCTACTGCAGTGCTTTTAGCTCCTGTTTTTCATGCATCTCTTCGAGCTGTTAGCACTTGTTTATAAATACTCTCTTGCTGCATTATATTATCATTTGGAGAGTTTATGTTTAAATAAATTATTGGTGTTTGTTTGGAAGAAAGAAAATGCTACATGTAGTAGTTGGTATTGGAAAAGACATATGCATTCTTGTAGATCATTGTCTTGTTTTGATTTGATGCTTTGCAATTGTTTTGAGCTCTCAAGTAGATCATGTTTAAGCTCTTGCATCATGTAGTTAAAGCCTAGTAGTGGAGAACTACCGTAGAGCTTGTTGAGACTTGGGATGCATATTTGTTCTCTCTAAGGTCTAGATATTTTCTGGTAAAATGTTTGAGCAACAAGGAAGACAGTGTAGAGTCTTATAATACTTGCAATATGTTTTTATGTGATTCTTGCTGTACCGGTTTATACTTGTGTTTGCTTCAAACAACCTTGCTAGCCTAAACTCTGTACTGAGAGGGAATGCTTCTCGTGCATCCAAAACTTGAGCCAAAACCCATGCCATTTGTGTCCACCATACCTACCTACTATGTGGTATTTCCTGCCATTCCAAGTAAATATTTCATGTGCTACCTTTAAACTATTCAAAACTTTATTACTCCTTATTTGTGTCAATGTTTTATAGCTCATGAGGAAGTATGTGGTGTTTTATCTTTCAATCTTGTCATTTACTTCTGACAGACTTTCACCTGGACTAGTGGCATATACATCCGCTTATCCAATAA
Organism: Poa pratensis; assembly: GCA_947311845.1. Lineage (NCBI taxonomy): Eukaryota > Viridiplantae > Streptophyta > Magnoliopsida > Poales > Poaceae > Poa > Poa pratensis. Next base: position 26,270,666 of record CAMZMU010000073.1, on the reverse strand, counting down.
TTTGCAAAAAGAGCTGGCAACGGGGTGCCCAGCCCCAATTAATTACAACTTTCATTAATAATTCTCTTCACATGTTTTGCCCTGATTTATCAGTAAGCAACTTAATTTTGCAAATAGACACTCCTCCATGGTATGTGAATGTTGGAAGGCACCCGAGGATTCGGTTAGCCATGGCTTGTGTAAGCAAAAGGTTGGGAGGAGTGTCATCTATAAAGAAACTAAAATACATGTGTAAACAAAAGAGAAGAGGGATGATCTACCTTGCTGGTAGAGATAACGTCCTTCATGGGAGCCGCTCTTGAAAGTCTGGTTGACAAGGGGGTTAGAGTGCCCACTACCATTCGTTGACAACAACAAACACCTCTCAAATACTTATTTTGTGCTCTCTATATGCTTTCGAAAACTTAAAAAGCTCTAGCACATGATTTAATCCCTGCTTCCCTCTGCGAAGGGCCTATCTTTTACTTTATGTTGAGTCAGTTTACCTACTCCTTTCTATCTTAGAAGCAAACACTTGTGTCAACTTTGTGTGCATTGATTCTTACATATTTACTTATTGCACTTGTTATATTGCTTTATGTTGACAACTATCCATGAGATATACATGTTACAAGTTGAAAGCAATGCTGAAACTTAATCATCCTTTGTGTTGCTTCAATGCCTTTTACTTTGAATCTATTGCTTTATGAGTTACCTCTTATGCAAAACTTTTTGATGCTTGTCTTGAAAGTACTATTCATGAAAAGTTTTTGCTTATATGATTCATTGTTTACTCTTTATCTATTTGTTAGCAAACTATAGATCATTGCTTTGAGTCACTTCATTCATGACATGAGCCTTGCAATATATTGATCAAGATTGTGTGAAAGCATGTCTCCTCAGAAATTATTTGTTGTTATCGTTTTACCTACTCGAGGACGAGTAGAACTAAGCTTGGGGATGCTTGATACGTCTCCAACGTATCCATAATTTCTGCTGTTCCATGCTTATATTATACCATTTGCTACATGTTTTATATACACTTCGTATCACTTTTATGCATTTTCTGGGACTAACCTATTAACAAGATGCCACAGTGCCAGTTCCCTGTTTTCTGCTGTTTTTGGTTTCAGAAAGTTACTTCTGGAAATATTCTCGGAATTGCACGAAACAAAAGGCCAGTCCCTATTTTTCCAGCACGTACACGGAGTCCGAAGGAGAGACGAAGGAGAGCCACGAGGTGGCCAAACCACCAGGCGGCGGCAGTGGGCCCAGCCGCCGCCTGTGGTTTGGGCCCCTCGGGGGTCCGCCGACATCGCCCCTTCGCCTATTTATTCCCCGAGACGCGAAAACCCTAAAACACCGAGCCTTTCATCCAGAACATATTCGCTGCCGCCGCCGTCGTCAACCCTAACTCGGGGGGTTCTGAAGCTCTTCCCGGCACCCTGCCGGAGAGGGGAATCATCACCGGAGGGCTCTACATCGCCATGCCCGCCTCCGGAGTGATGCGTGAGTAGTTCATCCTTGGACTATGGGTCCATAGCAGTAGCTAGATGGTTGTCTTCTCCACTTGTGCCATCATGTTTAGATCTTGTGAGCTGCCTATCATGATCAAGATCATCTTATTGTAATGCTACATGTTGTGTTTGCTGGGATCTGACTTATATTGATACCTATGTGGAGCTGAATATTATATTATCATGTCTATGTCATTTGTGATCTTGCATGCTCTCCGTTACTTGTTGAAGCCTTGGCCAAGTGAATACTTGTAACTCCAAGAGGGGGTATTTATGCATGATAGTTGGGTTCAACCTCTATTTAACCTGGGATAGTGACAGCAAGTTCTAAGGTTGTAGATGTGTTGTTGCCACTAGGGGTAAAACAGCAATGCTTTATTCAAGGATGAATGTATTGTTTACATTACGCACATTACTTAATGCAATTGTCTGTTGCTTGCAACTTAATACTGGAAGGGGTACGGATGTTAACCGGAAAGTGGACTATTTAGGCATAGATGCATGCTGGATAGCGGTCTATGTACTTTGTCGTAATGCCCAAATGAATCTCATAGTAGACACCACAGCTCACACATGCATGTTATATGCACTTATCAATTGTCAATTGCCCAGCTGTAATTTGTTTACCCAGCATGTTAGTTATCTTATTGGAGAGACACCACTAGTGAACTGTGGACCCCGGTCCATTCTTTTACATCTGAAATACAATCTACTGCAATCATTGTTCTCTACTGTTTTATGCAAACAAACATCATTTCCATTCGATACGTTTAACCCTTTGTTTTCAGCAAGCCGGTGAGATTGACAACCTCACTGTTAAGTTGGGGCAAAGTAATTTGATTGTGTTGTGCAGGTTCCACGTTGGCACCGGAATCCCTGGTGTTGCGCCGCACTACACTCCTTCACCAACACCTTCGAAGCAAACCTCGTTTTCCTACTGGTTCGATTAAACCTTGGTTTCATACTGAGGGAAAACTTACTGCTGCACTCATCATACCTTCCTCTTGGGGTTCCCAACTGACGTGTGACGTACAAGCATTGTTTCTGGCACTATTGCCGGGGAGATATTCCCTCGTCAACCTAGAGCACCAGCCACATGTCGTTTGGCTTTTCTTCTTAAGTGCTTGTCATTGAGATTGGCAAACTCTCGGACGATGCAACCCAAGTTGTTGCCGTACCCTCTTGCGAGCTTTGCCGGCTTTGTAGGACGACCGCTGGTTAGGGTCCACCTCCGTGAATTCTTCTTGCCGGAGGGAGCCTGTTTGGGCGTCTCTCCTTATGTCGACGTTTGGCTTTGCTACCAGACGTCTCGGTGTTGTTTGGACACCGCCACTAGTAGTGGTATCGCCTTCAGATTGTGCCTCCTCACCGGGTGCCTCCGTCTCATACTCGGGATCGTCTTCCATTGTCAACTGCTTCCCAAGCGCTGACAGATATGTATCTTATGCAGGACCATCGTTGCCTCCTATCCCAGAACCGCCGGCCTCGTTGTTGTGGGTCATCTTCGCACTATATAAGAAAGTTGTAAGTTAGTACAACAAATATAAAAAAAATTCACTTAACTATTAAAAACTCACTAATCTATTTCAAATTCATAGAAAATATGTCCTATTTTTAGCAAAGTGATGCCAAAATTCATGGAAAATTTCGGCATGACCTTTGCTAAAAATATGACATATGGAATACTACCGAATTTGCCGGAACGGAAGTTAATCAACATTCCGGCAATCTCAAGGGCCTCTCGGGGTACTGCAAACATTCACATGCATTCGTCGACCATTTGCCTGGTCGCATTGCGACATTCACATCACACAAAAACTCATCGACCACCCACCACCACCACACATCCATCGACATTTGTCGATTGCATTCGACAACATTTCATACACAAAATATAACACCACCACCACAACATCACACCACAAAAATATTCTTGTGATAATACCTAGAAACAGTAGCGTTTTGTATCAAATTATTTTTGGTTAAATTGAACTTATTAAACATAAATAGCAGCAAACCTACATCTAAATTCAAAACTAAACAGTAGCTAAACCTAAATCATAAAATTGATTTAATTAAACCTAAACACTACCTAAACCTAAATATAAAAACAGTAGCTTTTCAAAAAAATTGGGCTGGGCATTGCACAAGCACCTTCGGTGCTAGGAGGGAGAGGAGGGAGGGAGAGGAAGAACATGGCAGTGGGAGGAGGGAGAGAGGGAGGGACAGGGGGGACCGTTACCTTGCTCGACGATGAGTGGCGGCCGGAGGAGGGGAAGAAGACGGCGGCGGGAGGGGGCGACCTACGCTCGATCTCGTGCGGGGCCGGAGCAGGCGCGCGCCGGCCGGAAGAGAAGGAGAATACGGCCACGACAGCCGAGAGGGGGCACGAGGGAGAGGTGGGTGCTCGAGCGCGGGCGGAGTAGGTGAAAGTGCATGTGTTGCCCCATGTGTGGTTTTGGTAATTAATGACAATCCTTATGGACTAATGTTTGCATTGAGATATTCTTGTAGATCTTGTCCATAGGAAAAGATTGGAGTTCATGTATTGAACTCTAGAAGATTACATGATGACCAAGGTTCTATCAAGGGATTATATGAAGAATGGTCATGTGAAGAGTTAAGCTTATTGCAAGCATGGCTTGGAAAAGAAGATTGAGTAAACATTCATGTTTTCTCCAAGCCATCATATATATCAAGATAATAAGATGAAGTTCAAGTGGATTCATGAAGACAGAGCTTAGCAAGGCTCTCCCATCCCATCATGGTGTATGTGGGAGTATTTGGAGAAGTCTTCATCAAGCATGAGCTAGCAAGCTCAATCAAGAAAAGTGTTCCAACTTGAGGGAGTCAAGATCGTCGTCATCTAGCTCAAGTGGAATGCGCAAGGCAAAGGTATGATCTTGATAGGTTTCTTTTTACCGGTCTCGTGGTGTTAGTGGGAGACCGGGTTATAGATAGACGGCGTACTATCAAGAGGGGCTCTCAAGTGAGAAACTTGATCGCATCTTGTGGAGAGCTCAAACCTTTGCATATTTGGCATATTATCTTTCTTGGTTCTTATTTGCCTTTTATTCATGTGAGAATTTAGAGATTGTGTTCATCTCCATACCAAGCTCTAGTTCATCAAAAACGGATTTCATTTGAATATCTTGTGTTGTTTTTGATGTTGGAGGTTTTACCGGTTCGTCTCTTGTAGAAAGGTCAAAACTCTCCTCTTGTGTTATCCTCCTCACATGATGGACTATGATGTGTATATGTACGATCTTGTAGTGCTTGTGATTATCTTCGGAGCAAGCCAAAGATCATTGAAAACAGAGTCCGGATGGAAACTTGTTGTGTTTTCGTGTTGGAAATATTATCGGTTTATCCTTGAGGAAAGTTCCACATCTTCCCATGGGTGGCAACTTAACTCTATTTATGGTTCTTAGCAAAGCTCTTATCGTTATCTTTCCAACAAAATTGGTTTCATCCCATTTGGAGTTTCTCGCAAAAGTTATGGGTGTTATATTTTCGAGTTCTGGGTGGCCAGCCCCCAGGCCGGCTGGCTCGGCTGGGTGACCGGCCCCCAGGCTGGGTTCCAGGCTGGCTGGTTCGGATGGGTGGCCGGCCCTAGGCCGGCTTCTCCGATGCCTCTCCAGCAGCGCGTGAGGCCGGCCCCCAGGCCGGCCTCCTGCACTGCCCAACGGGCAGATTTTTGAGGGGACCTATTTAAGGGGGTTTCTTCCCCAATGGTTCTCGAACCTCTTGAGCTCGTTTTTTCCCTCCCTCTCCTCCATTGTTGACCTTTAGAAAAGCTTGCCTACCTCTCAATCCCTCACATGATTCTTGCATATCTTTGAGGAAAAGTGAGAGGAGATCAAGATCTACATTTCCACCAATCCATTCCTCCTCTAAGTGAGGGGAACCTAGTTGATCTTGATCTTGGAGTTCTTGTGTGGTCTCTTCTTTGTTCTTCCTCTCTTCTCCCCCCATAAGCATTAGTTGGTTTTGGTGGGATTGAGAGTGAAGGACCTGAGCACTTCTTGTGTTCTTGCCATTGCTTTTGTGCATCGGTTTGTGCTCTCCACGAGGAGTCGTGGAAGTGAAAATTCGTGAGCTTGTTACTCTTGGGTCTTTGGACCCTAGACGCCTTTGTGGCGGTTGAGGGCCTTTTGTGGTCACTTGGGAGCTCCCAATCCTTTTGTGGGTTGTGCCTCTAGATTGTTGTAAGGGACTCGATTTCCGCCCAAAAGGAAATCAATAGTGAAAGGTGAACCGAGCTTTTGTTCGAGGTTCATCGGAGAATAGGGTGAGGCCATTTGTGGCGTCTTGAGTTTGAAACTCACACCCCTCCAATGAGATGTACTCCCCTAAAAAGGAGGAACTCGGGAATACATCGTCGTCTCCGCGTGCCTCGGTTATTTCTATACCCGAGCTCTTTACTTATGCACTTTACATTGTGATAGCCTTCGTGCTTAAAGTCTTATATATATTGCTATCACTTTGTTGCTTGTCTTGCTTAGCATAAGTTGTTGGTGCACATAGGTGAGCCTAGTATATTTAGGTTGTTGGCTTGTTAATTTAAACACCTAGTTTTATTCCGCAATTATCAAGCCTAAACCAGAAAAGTTTTTAAATCGCCTATTCACCCCCCTCTAGGCGACATCCTTATCCTTTCAGTAGGCGCTCGGGGTCAGCGGCGAGCAGGGCGTCGGGCTTGGGCGCGAGGGAGAGGGCGGTGGGGAATTTTTGGATGGCTTGGGCGGGGAAGGGGGTGTGGTGGAATTACTAGCACTTCTTACCGCTGGCGAAAACAGTCTGTTCGCCAGGGCTAGGATACGCGCTGGCGAACGGCTACCGGTCGCCAGAGCTAGCTCACGTACCGCTGGCGAAGCGGCTCAGTTCGCCAGACTGAGCCCACATACCACTGGCGAACCTGCCTCGTTCGCCAGAACTAGATCTAGTACCCCTGGCGCACATCATAGCGGGTTCGCCAGCGGTAGCTTGCCCTGCTCCCCCCCCCCCCCGTGCCCGCACGTAGCCCTGGCTGGCTCTTTTTCTGTTCGCCAGCGGTGGTGGGTGTAGCGCTGGCGAACTGGATATTCTGTTCGCCAGCGGTTGTAGCGCTGGCGGGCTCTTTTTTCTGTTCGCCAGTAGTAGGCTGGCGGCAGTAGAGGTTTTCCTACTAGTGAAATCGCCCAGACAATGAAAGAGAGTCAAAGCCACCACAAACAGGAGTAGGGTTGTTATCGTTCACTATTTTTTAGGCCCAAACTTTTCTACACTCAGTCTGATAGTCCCCTGTGTGCTACTATCTAGATTTGACGAGCACGACCCGCCCGAACAAATAACTCGTTAGAAAAATACAACTACACTATGTAAGGTGGAGGTGAACCTGAGCGAAGGTTACAACATAATGTGAGAGTTCCGAGGGTTTTAGAAAACCTAGACACCACCATCGTAAGTCGTGTGATGGGATCTAACAATTCGCCGTTTGGCATTCCTGCCCGTATCTGTGTATACTTTCAAGGTGTTGCACTTGTGACGCTTGGACGAAATGTACGTGAGATCCGCGAGGAGTCGTTCGAGGATCGAACGAGTTGGAGGGGTAGTATGACTACATGATATTACACGATAAATCAAATCATGCACCTACGCGTCTAGTGGTAATCCCGTGAACTACTACCGCAGCATCTTCCTATCGGCTGCGTGGTAGAATTTTTTATTCGTGCTAGCATAGCATGCCTTGTGAGCCAACCAATATAACCTGTTTGGTATAAGTATGAAATTGTTACCTCATTTGATGGATATGTGTACGTGTGTGATCTCATACCGTATTGTGGTTCAGATCAACACTATTATTTACATGGTTGTTGGATAAATTGAGGTAGTATTGCGTTTAGAATAAATGCATTTGAATGTTGTATGCTTAAATATAATGGTAGGGATTTTCAAATTAGTAGGATGTTCCATCAACATGGTAGGCATATTATGGAGAGGGACAGGTACTTAGCTACCAAGTAATATTATTTTTAGTTGATATGGTACGATCATGTTCTCACATATCTTTTTGCAGGGTTTCACTCAACGCCCAAGGGCTCATGAGTGCATGTTGTGTCCAATCACCTGGATGAAGGCCCTAAGTCACATTGTTTCCACCTACTTGTGGAATATGATAGCGGTTCTATAAGATGTTGCGACGATCCTTGTTGTCCCACCGGAGGATAGGCTGCGTGTGGGAATACAAAGTATGAAGGGTTGTGCGAAATGATGGTGGGGGGTCATTGATGTGGCTTTGTCGACGCTTCCAAAGAATGAAAACAAGCTTTCATATGTCACATTTACCTGAGGAGGTACAATAGCACACATGTGCATACATCCCGTATATGATGTGAGGGTTATGTTTTGGATTGCTTCGTGGATGTGGCTATGTACGGATGCTAGATGATTTTGGATGTTTGATCAACTTGGGTCTAGTGGCTCTCGATCTCTCGTAATGACACATAATAGATTATTTTTTATTATGATATGTTCTCTAATAGATGTTTGTTAACATGTTAATATGAAGTTGGACAAGGCGTGTCATCGGTCTTCAAATGATGATTTTATTGGTGGTATGGTTGTTGCTAGTGTCATATTGGACGTGGGAGGGTATCCCGATTGGAAATCCCTCTACCCGGGTTTTCGGAGAGTACAACATCAAGCCGATCCGGACCCACGACCTACATGGGAGTATGGTGAGACAGTTGAGGTGTAATATGGGAGAGAGAGAGAGAGGTCCCATCCCAATATCATACCTTCGTTCCAAACTAAATTCATCACTTGAGCCCATCTAGTATGAATCAATCTTCACTCTTTACACTACCACCGTAGCTACTTCTCATGACAAACACCACGGATTATTCCCCCGTGATAACATCTCGGCATTGCTACTCAAGAAACTGACAAGTCCACATGGTGAACATTTACGATGATCATCATCTAAACACGATAACAAAAACTGAATGCATGAACGAAAATTATACTACCCATAGTAAACTATTCAAAAAATCACTACGAACAAAAATAAAATGACATGCAAAATCTCCGTGAACCCAAACTCCTACAATCCCAATTATAACTAAATCATTCAAACTCTAACCCTAACCTACAAACATTAAACCTATGACCAATCATGACCGGCCAATACAACGGGAACAAACCATATAGTTTCCCACAAATGCAAGATCCAGGGTTATAAGAAAACAGAACAATTCCACCAAGTTTCAAGATTTAATTGGGACAAACAAGGGGTGGGGGAATTTACCTCTAGGGATGGCAAGGAGTCAAATTCACAAATAAATGCAACTGATTTGGAGATTTTGAGAGGAATTCAGATGGTGGGGGAGAAGGGGGGTGTCGGGTCTGGAGGAAGAAGGAGAAGGATGTGGATGGGAGCCCCCCACCCCCTCCGCATGCCACTTACCCCCTGCGACCTTTACGCCTTGGGTCGGGGCGTTATACCTTTTTTTTTGATAAAGGGTTCTTTATTACTTAAAAAAGATTTAAGCATTACACCCGGCCTCTTGATTGCGTGGATCACACGTTCGTTGGGAGACCCCAAGAGGAAGGTATGAAGCGGTGTAGCAGCAGTTTCCCTCAGTATGAAACCAAGGTTTAATCGAACCGGTAGGAGCTAGAAATCACTTCTGAAGGTTGTTGGTGGCGGAATATGGCACGGTGCAACACCAGAGAATCCGGCGACCGACGTGGAATCTGCACACAACACAATCAAACTACTTTGCCCCAACGAAACAGTGAAGTTGTCAATCTCACCGGCTTGCTGAAAACAAAGGATTAAACATATGGTGTGGAAAACAGTAGTAAATTGCAGAGAATGAAAGGAACAATGTTTGCAGTTGGTTGTATTATCAGTGTAAAAGAATGGACCGGGTCCACAGTTCACTAGTGGTGTCTCTCCATAAAAGATAACTAACATGCTGGGTGAACAAATTACAGCTGGGCAATTGACAAAATATTGAGCGCATGACAATGCATATATATGACATGATGATTACTATGATATTCATGTGGGCCTTACAACAAAATACATAGATCGTTATCCAACAGCGTCTATGACTAATAATCCACCGCCAGGTTGTCATCCGAGTTCCCCGTTCGTATTAAGTTGCAAGCAACGGATAATCGCATTAAGTAATGTGCGTAATGTAAATAAATGCATTAGACCTAACGACACACCCTTAAGCTAAGCATCGATTATTTTATCCCTAGTGGCAACAACACATCCACAATCTTAGAAGTTATTGTCACTCTCCCAGATTACCGGAGGCATGAACCCACTATCTAGCATAAATACTCACTCTTGGAGTTACAAGCATCTACTTGGCCAAAGCATCTACTAGTAACGGAAAGCATGCAAGATCATAAATAACATATAAGATAGGTTGATAATCAACTTGACATAGTATTCAATATTCATTGGATCCCAGCAAACACAACATGTAGCATTACAATAAGATGATCTTGATCATGATAGGTAGCTCACAAGATCTAAACATGATAGCATAAAGTGGAGAGACAACCATCTAGCTACTGCCATGGACCCGTAGTCCAAGGATGAACTACTCACGCATCACTCCGGAGGCAGGCATGGTGATATAGAGCCCTCCCGTGATGATTCCCCTCTCCGGCTGAGTGTCGGGAAGAGCTTCTGAGCCCTCCCGAGCTAGGGTTGATGGCGGCGGCGTCTCTGGAACATTTCGTGGATAATGGCTCGGATATTTAGGGTTTTCGCGTCGGGAGGAATAAATAGGCGAAAGGGCGGCGGCTGGAGACGCACGTGGGCCCACACCACCCCACGGCGCGGCAGGGGGGGCCGCGCGGCCCCATGGTGTGGCTGCCTCGTGGCTCCCCTCTGTCTCTCCTTTGGACTCCGCGTACGTGTTGGAAAAATAGGAGGTTCTGTCCAAGTTTCGTCCAATTCCGAGAATATTTCCAGACTAGCTTTTCTGGAATACAAAAACAGCAGAAAACAGGAACTGACACTGTGGCATCTTGTTAATAGGTTAGTCCCAGAAAATGCATAAAAATACTATGAAGTGTATATAAAACATCTAACAATTGGTATAATATCAACATGGAACATCAGAAATTATAGATACGTTTGAGACGTATCAAGCATCCCCAAGCTTAGTTCTACTCGTCCTCGAGTAGGTAAAATGATAAAAACAAAATAATTTCTGAGGTGACATGCTACAATCATAATCTTGATCAAATAGTATTGTAAAGCACATGTTATGAATGAAGTGATCCAGGTCAATGGTCTATAGTTTGGTAGCAAGTAAATAATGAGCAAACAACTGAATCATATAAGCAAAAACTTTTCATGAATAGTACTTTCAAGACAAGCATCAAAGAGTTTTGCATAAGAGTTTACTCATAAAGCAATAGATTCTAAGTAAAAGGTATTTAACCAATACAAAGGAAGATTTAAGCTTCAGCAATTGGTTTCAACTTTCAACATATATATCTCATGGATATTTGTCAACACAAAGCAATATAATAAGTGCAATATACAAGCATATAAAAATTGTTGCACCAAAGTTGACACTAGTGTTTGCTTCTAAGATTGAAAGAAGTAGGAAAACTGACTCAACATAAAAGTAAAAGAAAGGCCCATCGCAGAGGGAAGCATGGATTAAATCATGTGCTAGAGCTTTTTAAGTTTTTGAAATCATGTAGCAGCAGTTTCCCTCAGTATGAAACCAAGGTTTAATCGAACCGGTAGGAGCAAGAAATCACTTCTGAAGGTTGTTGGTGGCGGAATATGGCACGGTGCAACACCAGGGAATCCGGCGACCGACGTGGAATCTGCACACAACACAATCAAACTACTTTGCCCCAACGAAATAGTGAAGTTGTCAATCTCACCGGCTTGCTGAAAACAAAGGATTAAACGTATGGTGTGGAAAACAGTAGTAAATTGCAGAGAATGAAAAGGAACAATGTTTGCAGTTGGTTGTATTATCAGTGTAAAATAATGGACCGGGGTCCACAGTTCACTAGTGGTGTCTCTCCATAAAAGATAACTAATATGCTGGGTGAACAAATTACAGCTGGGCAATTGACAAAATATTGAGCGCATGACAATGCATATATATGACATGATGATTACTATGATATTCATGTGGGCCTTACAACAAAATACATAGATCGTTATCCAACAGCGTCTATGACTAATAATCCACCGCCAGGTTGTCATCCGAGTTCCCCGTTCGTATTAAGTTGCAAGCAACGAATAATCGCATTAAGTAATGTGCGTAATGTAAACAAATGCATTAGACCTAACGACGCACCCTTAAGCTAAGCATCGGTTATTTTATCCCTAGTGGCAACAACACATCCACAATCTTAGAAGTTATTGTCACTCTCCCAGATTACCGGAGGCATGAACCCACTATCTAGCATAAATACTCACTCTTGGAGTTACAAGCATCTACTTGGCCAAAGCATCTCCTAGTAACGGAAAGCATGCAAGATCATAAATAACATATAAGATAGGTTGATAATCAACTTGACATAGTATTCAATATTCATCGGATCCCAGCAAACACAACATGTAGCATTACAATAAGATGATCTTGATCATGATAGGTAGCTCACAAGATCTAAACATGATAGCATAAAGTGGAGAGACAACCATCTAGCTACTGCCATGGACCCGTAGTCCAAGGATGAACTACTCACGCATCACTCCGGAGGCAGGCATGGTGATATAGAGCCCTCCGTGATGATTCCCCTCTCCGGCTGAGTGTCGGGAAGAGCTTCTGAGCCCTCCCGAGCTAGGGTTGATGGCGGCGGCGTCTCTGGAACATTTCGTGGATAATGGCTCGGATATTTAGGGTTTTCACGTTGGGAGGAATAAATAGGCGAAAGGGCGGCGGCTGGAGACGCACGTGGGCCCCACACCACCCCACGGCGCGGCAGGGGGGGCCGCGCGGCCCCATGGTGTGGCTGCCTCGTGGCTCCCCTCTGTCTCTCCTTTGGACTCCGCGTACGTGTTGGAAAAATAGGAGGTTCTGTCCAAGTTTCGTCCAATTCCGAGAATATTTCCAGACTAGCTTTTCTGGAATACAAAAACAGCAGAAAACAGGAACTGACACTGTGACATCTTGTTAATAGGTTAGTCCAGAAAATGCATAAAAATACTATGAAGTGTATATAAAACATCTAACAATTGGTATAATATCAACATGGAACATTAGAAATTATAGATACGTTTGAGACGTATCAAGCATCCCCAAGCTTAGTTCTACTCGTCCTCGAGTAGGTAAAATGATAAAAACAAAATAATTTCTGAGGTGACATGCTACAATCATAATCTTGATCAAATAGTATTGTAAAGCACATGTTATGAATGAAGTGATCCAGGTCAATGGTCTATAGTTTGGTAGCAAGTAAATAATGAGCAAACAACTGAATCATATAAGCAAAAACTTTTCATGAATAGTACTTTCAAGACAAGCATCAAAGAGTTTTGCATAAGAGTTTACTCATAAAGCAATAGATTCTAAGTAAAAGGTATTTAACCAATACAAAGGAAGATTTAAGCTTCAGCAATTGGTTTCAACTTTCAACATATATATCTCATGGATATTTGTCAACACAAAGCAATATAATAAGTGCAATATGCAAGCATATAAAAATTGTTGCACCAAAGTTGACACTAGTGTTTGCTTCTAAGATTGAAAGAAGTAGGAAAACTGACTCAACATAAATGTAAAAGAAAGGCCCATCGCAGAGGGAAGCATGGATTAAATCATGTGCTAGAGCTTTTTAAGTTTTTGAAATCATGTAGCAACAGTTTCCCTCAGTATGAAACCAAGGTTTAATCGAACCGGTAGGAGCAAGAAATCACTTCTGAAGGTTGTTGGTGGCGGAATATGGCACGGCGCAACACTGGCGACCAACGTGGAACCTGCACACAACACAATCAAACTACTTTGCCCCAACGAAACAGTGAGGTTGTCAATCTCACCGGCTTGCTGAAAACAAAGGATTAAACGTATGGTGTGGAAAACAGTAGTAAATTGCAGAGAATGAAAAGGAACAATGTTTGCAGTTGGTTGTATTATCAGTGTAAAAGAATGGACCGGGGTCCACAGTTCACTAGTGGTGTCTCTCCATAAAAGATAACTAACATGCTGGGTGAACAAATTACAGCTGGGCAATTGACAAAATATTGAGCGCATGACAATGCATATATATGACATGATGATTACTATGATATTCATGTGGGCATTACGACAAAATACATAGACCGTTATCCAACAGCGTCTATGACTAATAATCCACCGCCAGGTTGTCATCCGAGTTCCCCGTTGGTATTAAGTTGCAAGCAACGGATAATTGCATTAAGTAATGTGCGTAATGTAAACAAATGCATTAGACCTAACGGCGCACCCTTAAGCTAAGCATCGGTTATTTTATCCCTAGTGGCAACAGCACATCCACAATCTTAGAAGTTATTGTCACTCTCCCAGATTACCGGAGGCATGAACCCACTATCTAGCATAAATACTCACTCTTGGAGTTACAAGCATCTACTTGGCCAAAGCATCTACTAGTAACGGAAAGCATGCAAGATCATAAATAACATATAAGATAGATTGATAATCAACTTGACATAGTATTCAATATTCATCGGATCCCAGCAAACACAACATGTAGCATTACAATAAGATGATCTTGATCATGATAGGCAGCTCACAAGATCTAAACATGATAGCATAAAGTGGAGAGACAACCATCTAGCTACTGCCATGGACCCGTAGTCCAAGGATGAACTACTCACGCATCACTCCGGAGGCAGGCATGGTGATGTAGAGCCCTCCGGTGATGATTCCCCTCTCCGGCAGGGTGCCGGGAAGAGCTTCTGAACCCTCCCGAGCTAGGGTTGACGGCGGCGGCGTCTCTGGAACTTTTCGTGGATAATGGCTCGGGTATTTAGGGTTTTCGCGTCGGGAGGAATAAATAGGCGAAAGGGCGGCGGCTGGAGACCAGGGGCCCCACACCACCCCACGGCGCGGCAGGGGGGCCGCGCGGCCCCATGGTGTGGCTGCCACGTGGCTCCCCTCCGTCTCTCCTTGGACTCCGTGTTGTTGGAAAAATAGGAGGTTCTGTCCAAGTTTCGTCCAATTCCGAGAATATTTCCAGACTAGCTTTTCTGGAATACAAAAACAGCAGAAAACAGGAACTGGCACTGTGGCATCTTGTTAATAGGTTAGTCCCAGAAAATGCATAAAAATGCTATGAAGTGTATATAAAACATGTAACAATTGGTATAATATCAACATGGAACATCAGAAATTATAGATACGTTTGAGACGTATCAAGCATCCCCAAGCTTAGTTCTACTCGTCCTCGAGTAGGTAAAACGATAAAAACAAAATAATTTCTGAGGTGACATGCTACAATCATAATCTTGATCAAATAGTATTGTAAAGCACATGTTATGAATGAAGTGATCCAGGTCAATGGTCTATAGTTTGCTAGCAAGTAGATAATGAGCAAACAACTGAATCATATAAGCAAAAACTTTTCATGAATAGTACTTTCGAGACAAGCATCAAAGAGTTTTGCATAAGAGTTAACTCATAAAGCAATAGATTCTAAGTAAAAGGTATTTAACCAACACAAAGGAAGATTTAAGCTTCAGCAATTGCTTTCAACTTTCAACATATATATCTCATGGATATTTGTCAACACAAAGCAATATAATAAGTGCAATATACAAGCATATAAAAATTGTTGCACCAAAGTTGACACTAGTGTTTGCTTCTAAGATAGAAAGAAGTAGGAAAACTGACTCAACATAAAAGTAAAAGAAAGGCCCTTCGCAGAGGGAAGCAGGGATTAAATCATGTGCTAGAGCTTTTTAAGTTTTTGAAATCATATAGAGAGTAAAAATAAGTTTTGAGAGGTGTTTGTTAATTGTCAACGAATCAGAAAATGGAAAGTACAATATGACCCCTGCCAACCAGACTTTTAAGAGCGGCTCCCATGAAGGACGTTATTTCTACCAGCAAGGCAGATCATCCCTCTTTCTCTTTTGTTTACACATGCAGATATTTCACTGTTTGTCATTGCTTGACTGATAAATCAGGGCAAAAATGTGAAGAGAATTAAGCGGTTAAAGTTGTAATTAATTGGGACTGGGCACCCCATTTGCCAGCTCTTTTTGCAAAATTAATGGATAAGCGGATGTATATGCCGCTAGTCCGGTGGTAAAGTCTGTTTGACAGTTGACATAAAGACATCCACCCCGTCCTCATGAGCTTGGTAAACATTGACACAAAATAGGAGTAATAAAGTTTGAATAGTTTAAAGGTAGCACATGAAAAATTTACTTGGAATGGCAAGGAAATACCACATATAGGTAGTTATGGTGGACACAGATGGCATGGATTTTGGCTCAAGGTTTTGGATGCACGAGAAGCATTCCCTCTCAGTACAGAGTTTAGGCTAGCAAGGTTATTTGAAGCAAACACAGGATATCAACCGACACAGCAAGACTTATATGAAAACATATTGCAAGCATTATAAGACTCTACACTGTCTTCCTTGTTAACCAAACCCTTTTACTAGAAAATATCTAGACCTTAGAGATACCAATCATGCAAACCAAATTTCAACGAGCTTTACGGTAGTTCTTCATTAATAGGTTTTAACTACATGATACAAAAGCTTAAACATGAACTACTTGATAACTCAAAACAATTGACAAGTATCAAATTATCCAATACAGTGATCTACAAGAATATGTAAGCTTTTTCCATTATACCATCTACCACATGCAACATTTTCTGTTCCAACCAAACACCAATCAATTTATTTCAACATAAACTCTCCAAACAATTATAAGTGAAGCAAGAGAGTACTTTCTTTAAAAGAACTAACAGCTCTGAATAAGAGATGCATGCAAAACAGGAGCTAAAAGCATAGCAATAGCTAGATAAGAATACTCAACAAGTATAAGTGAAGAATAGGAGTATTCATATGAAAAAGCGGAGCGTGTCTCTCTCCCAATCAAGAATGCTGGGGTCCAATCAAGTTGACCATAAGAAAAATAAAATACTGAAAATAAAAGCACACAGACGCTCCAAGTAAAGCACATATGATGTGAAAGAATTAAAATATAGTTTCACTAGAGATGACCTGATAAGTTGCTGATGAAGAAGGGGATGCCTTGGGCATCCCCAAGCTTAGACGCTTGAGTCTTCTTGAAATATGCTGGGGTGATCCATGGGAGCATCCCCAAGCTTAAGCTCTTCACTCTTCTTGATCACATTATATCATCCTTCTCTCTTGACCCTTGAAAACTTCCGCCACACCAAACTCAAGTAATTCTCATTAGAGGGTTAGTGCACAATCAAAAACTCACATGTTCTATAAGGACACAAACATGACCGTTACTTTTAACATTACTACTGCCACTGATGTTATGTGAAGCTCTTCACCCTAAAAAAGAATTCCACTCAACACTAGTAAAAGAGAGAATGCGAAAAATAAAAGACAGAATCTGTCTAAACAGAACAGTCCGCAAAGACGAATTTTTTCGAGGCACTTACGTTGCTCAGATCGAAAAACTTTAAACTAACGAAAGATGCGTACATATCTGAGGATCACGCACAAAAATTTGCAGATTTAAATAATTTTTCTGTGATTTTACAGAATTAAAACGGTGAACAGCAGAAATCTGTTCCTGCGCAGAAATCCAAATCTAGCATCATCTTCCTATTAGAGGCAATACTTGGCACAACAATGCGATAAAATAAAGATACAAAGGAATTGTTACAGAAGTAAACAACTCCTTGACTCAAAAAAAAAGAAAAATTGCAGAAATAAAATAATGGGTTGTCTCCCATAAGCGCTTTTCTTTAACGCCTTTCAGCTAGGCGCAGAAAGTAAGAATCAAGTGTTTCCAAGTGATGAAGCATCAACAGAATAATTTGCTCTAACAATAGAATCAAAAGGTAACTTCATCTTCTTTCTAGGGAAGTGTTCCATACCTTTCTTGAGTGGGAATTGATATTTAATATTCCCCTCTCTCATATCAATAATAGCACCAACAGTTCTAAGAAAAGGTCTTCCCAAAACAATAGGACAAGAAGCATTGCATTCAATATCCAAAACAACAAAATCAACGGGGACAAGGTTATTGTTAACCATTATAAAAACATCATCAACTCTCCCCAAAGGTTTCTTTATAGTATTATCAGCAAGGTGAACATCCAAATAACAGTGTTCCAAAGGTGCTAAATCAAGCATATCATAGAGTTTCTTAGGCATAACAGAAATACTAGCACCAAGATCACATAAAGCATTGCAATCAAAATCATTCACCTTCATTTTAATGATGGGCTCCCAACCATCTTCTAACTTCCTAGGGATAGAAGCTTCATGTTTTAATTTCTCTTCCCTAACTTGCATGAGAGCATTAGTAATATGTTTAGTAAAAGCCATGTTTATAGCACTAGCATTAGGACTTCTAGCTAGCTTTTGCAAGAACTTAATTACTTCAGAAATATTGCAACCATCAAAATCAAAGTCATTATTATCAAAAGTAATGGGACCATTGTCTCCCACATCTCGAAAAATTTCAGCACTTTTATCAGGAACAGTTTCAGTGTTTTCAGGCAATTTTAAACGTTTTGCAACAGAAGTAGAGACATTGCCAACACCAATTACTTTACCATTGATAGTAGGAGGTTTGTTAACACTTGAGTTTTAGCATTTTCAGTAGTAGTAATAGTATAAACTCTAGCAATACTATTCTTTTTAGCAATTTCATCCTCTCTTGCCCACCTAGCATGTAAATCAGCTAACATCCTCACATTATTATCAATTTTAACTTGTATAGCATTGGCAGTAGCAAAGGTATTGTTATCAATAGTTTCAGGTTTAGCTGCCATTCTATTAATCAAAGAAGCTTGTGCTTCAGACATGGATGAAATGCAAGTTTCAGCATTAGAAATCTTAATCTGCAAACCAGAAATTTCCCTATTTAAGTTCTCAAGTTGATGTCCTATATTCTTCAACATAGCAGATTGTTCATTCATAGTTTTAGTAAACAATTGGTTTTGCTCATATTGCGTTTGCATAAAGTTCTTAGTAGCCTTTTCAACTTCTAACATCCTTTCCTCACTAGGCATTCCAGATCTACCATAAGAATTAGCATAACCATTGCCACTATTAAAGGATAGGGCTTATAATTGTTATTACCAAAATTATTCCTATAAGCATTGTTGTTGAAGTTATTATTTTTAATGAAGTTCACATCAACATGCTCTTCTTGAGCAACCAAAGAAGCTAAAGGAACATTATTTGGATCAACATGCATTTTTCCATTTGTAAGCATAGACATAATAGTATCAATCTTATCACTCAAAGAGATTTCTTCAACAGAATTTACCTTCTTACCTTGTGGAGCTCTTTCGGTGTGCCATTCAGAATAATTTATCATCATATCATCAAGAAGCTTTGTTGCAGCACCCAAAGTGATGGACATAAAGGTACCTCCAGAGGCCGAATCCAATAGGTTTCTTGAAGAAAAATTTAGTCCTGCATAAAAGGTTTGGATGATCATCCAAGCAGTCAGTCCATGGGTGGGACAATTCTTTACCAATGATTTCATTCTCTCCCAAGCTTGAGCAACATGCTCATTATCAAATTGTTTGAAATTCATAATGCTACTTCTCAAAGATATAATCTTAGCAGGAGGATAATATTTTCCTATGAAAGCATTTTGCATTTAGTCCATGAATCAATACTATTTCTAGTCAAAGATAGCAACCATTCTTTAGCACGTCCTCTCAAAGAGAAAGGAAAAAGTTTCAGTTTAATAATATCACCATCTACATCCTTATACTTTTGCATCTCACAAAGTTCAACAAAATTATTAAGGTGAGCAGCAGCATCATCAGTACTAACACCAGAGAATTGCTCTTTCATAACAAGATTTAAAAGTGCAGGTTTAATTTCATAGAATTCTGCGTTAGAAGCAGGTGGAGCAATAGGTGTACTAATGAAATCATTGTTGTTCGTGCTAGTGAAATCACACAACTTAGTGTTCTCAGGGGTACTCATTTTAGCAAAATTAAAACAAAACAGAAAGATAACAACTTGAAAATAAAAGTAACTAATTTTTTTGTGTTTTTGATAAATAAAGCAAACAAGACTAAATAAAAATAAACTAAGCAAGACAATAACAAAGTAAAGAGATTGGAAGCGTGAAACTCCCCTTGCAGAAATCCTCTTGCTCCCCGGCAACGGCGCCAGAAAAAGCTTGATTGCGTGGATCACACGTTCGTTGGGAGACCCCAAGAGGAAGGTATGAAGCAGTGTAGCAGCAGTTTCCCTCAGTATGAAACCAAGGTTTAATCGAACCAGTAGGAGCAAGAAATCACTTCTGAAGGTTGTTGGTGGCGGCGACACCAATCACCATGGAATCTGCACACAACACAATCAAACTACTTTGCCCCAACGAAACAGTGAGGTTGTCAATCTCACCGGCTTGCTGAAAACAAAGGATTAAACGTATGGTGTGGAAAACAGTAGTAAATTGCAGAGAATGAAAAGGAACAATGTTTGCAGTTGGTTGTATTATCAGTGTAAAAGAATGGACCGGGGTCCACAGTTCACTAGTGGTGTCTCTCCATAAAAGATAACTAACATGCTGGGTGAACAAATTACAGCTGGGCAATTGACAAAATATTGAGCGCATGACAATGCATATATATGACATGATGATTACTATGATATTCATGTGGGCATTACGACAAAATACATAGACCGTTATCCAACAGCGTCTATGACTAATAATCCACCGCCAGGTTGTCATCCGAGTTCCCCGTTGGTATTAAGTTGCAAGCAACGGATAATTGCATTAAGTAATGTGCGTAATGTAAACAAATGCATTAGACCTAACGCGCACCCTTAAGCTAAGCATCGGTTATTTTATCCCTAGTGGCAACAGCACATCCACAATCTTAGAAGTTATTGTCACTCTCCCAGATTACCGGAGGCATGAACCCACTATCTAGCATAAATACTCACTCTTGGAGTTACAAGCATCTACTTGGCCAAAGCATCTACTAGTAACGGAAAGCATGCAAGATCATAAATAACATATAAGATAGATTGATAATCAACTTGACATAGTATTCAATATTCATCGGATCCCAGCAAACACAACATGTAGCATTACAATAAGATGATCTTGATCATGATAGGCAGCTCACAAGATCTAAACATGATAGCATAAAGTGGAGAGACAACCATCTAGCTACTGCCATGGACCCGTAGTCCAAGGATGAACTACTCACGCATCACTCCGGAGGCAGGCATGGTGATGTAGAGCCCTCCGGTGATGATTCCCCTCTCCGGCAGTGCCGGGAAGAGCTTCTGAACCCTCCCGAGCTAGGGTTGACGGCGGCGGCGTCTCTGGAACTTTTCGTGGATAATGGCTCGGGTATTTAGGGTTTTCGCGTCGGGAGGAATAAATAGGCGAAAGGGCGGCGGCTGGAGACGCACGTGGGCCCCACACCACCCCACGGCGCGGCAGGGGGGCCGCGCGCCCCATGGTGTGGCTGCCTCGTGGCTCCCCTCCGTCTCTCCTTTGGACTCCGCGTACGTGTTGGAAAAATAGGAGGTTCTGTCCAAGTTTCGTCCAATTCCGAAATATTTCCAGACTAGCTTTTCTGGAATACAAAAACAGCAGAAAACAGGAACTGGCACTGTGGCATCTTGTTAATAGGTTAGTCCCAGAAAATGCATAAAAATACTATGAAGTGTATATAAAACATGTAACAATTGGTATAATATCAACATAGAACATCAGAAATTATAGATACGTTTGAGACGTATCACCTCTGCATAGCTAAGATGCACACAGCCCCACAAGTTCACAAGTCTCCAAACAACGATAAATAAATAGGCGAATTATATATCATAATGAGAAATTGTAAAAACGCCTAAGGTGGAGGAGGGCAGATCCGCATATTATGTTGCCATCCATGTTGGGAAAACCACTCCCTCGCCGCAGCCTCCAGTCACGAACACACCTCAAAAAACAAGTCCGATGCTCTGCACGCTGTAAGGGCGTTATACCTGGACACTTCAAAGCCCTCAGTTAAGGGGTTGAACTTATCCATGTCAAATGGTCATTGGTCTCGAGCTCCAGATCGGCATGACACCTGAACTTCTTGACACACGACGTTTAGTAGCGCAATCTCACTGCCCTTATGTCGGGCGACAATGGAAATGTTAACTTTCACGGATATCCTTGAGAAGAGAGGAGAGTGATGCCGGGTAATTTCAATGCGGTATCAAAGGAAAAATCGACAGTGCAATTAGCCTAGCTGCAACAGATCAATCTTAATCAGCATAGGATCATACAGTCGTGACACTTTAGGAAGATTGAGTATGTTCGCGCGGTGGAGATTTCGCGAGAAGTAGGTGTCACGTTGTGGCTACTTGGCAACGTGGGTGCGCGTTCGGGGTCTATGCCAGCCCATGATGTAATGTTAACCTCTTGGCCCTTCTTTTGTGAACCTTGATATGGCCCCCTTCTTTTCAGCTTATTTTCCAGATTCTCCCAGAAACTACCCTCCATCAGATTCTCCCAGAATCTCGTTTTTTAATTTGTTTAAACTTCTAAATAAGTATTGGAAAGACAAATTTAGAAGTTTAAACAAATTTAAAAAACGAGATTCTGGGAGAAGCTGATGGAGGGTAGCTTATGGGAGAATCTGGAAAATAAGCTGAAAAGAAGGGGGTGTAACAGCCCGAAGTTTGGAAACCTAAAAACCCGAGTAAATTTTTCGCTTTTGTGTTGCATTGCATCATGGCATTCATGCATCATGTTGATAATAGGGATTTGTGCTAGGGAATTGTGGGTGTTGCTAGGGAATTGTGGAGGTTTGACAACATTTCAAAAACCAAATTGCCAAATGTGCTCCAACAAATTTCAAATTAATGAAGGCACACAAACTTGCAAAATACAAATGCTTGACAACTGATATTTGTCAAGGAAGTTTCAAGAGTCCAAAACAATATTTTGAAATGGCTCTAAAAATAATAAAGGAACCACATTTGAAATTTGGCAAAATGCCATAAACGGACCCTATGAACAAATGTTATCCAAAACATTTTATTTTGCAACCCCAATTTTTGTGGTGCTTCTACATATTATGGGGAAGCTCCATGAATTTTCTCATATTTTTGTAAAATGTCCAAGTGCCTTATTTAAATCAGTGAAGTGCTACTGGAGTTAAAAAGAAACTGAAGAAGGACCAATCCGTGAAGAAATCAAATCTTCCAGGGGGCTAAGTGCAATGTCGCCGTCTCCCTCCTGTAGCCACGAGGGGAACTGGCGCCATGCCGTGCTCCCTCCCGCACGACGCCCTTACCCGGGGGCCCCGCTTGCTCTGCCTCTCTCTTGCAGAAGAAGGGCACACGAGGCCGCACTGCCCCTCTTACCGCTTCCCCGCTCACCTGCTCCCTCCTCTTCCCGTTTCTCCGCAGCCACGAGCTCACCACCGAGTTCACCGTTGACGCCGCGCCGCCGTCGCCTGAGGCCGCTCCGAGTAAATCCGAGACCACCAACAGCTCCGCCGTGTCGTCCTCTACTTCTCCACCGCCGGAATCGAGCCGGAGCTTCCGGAGTCGACGTCGCCGCCCCGTTCTTCTCCGACCGCCGCGGCAGCTTCGCCGGGCGATTCACGCCGTCTCCGTCTACCCCGAGCCTCGCTGAGCACGCAGGACTCGCCGTCGGCCTCTCCCTCTGCCTCCCCGTCAACTCGTGCAAGCTGGGAAGGCCGGAGACGCCGGATTGCGCCGTCGTCTTCATTGCCGGCCGCCGCCCTTTCGCACGCCGCATGTCAGGCCGATGGAAGCCGTCCTCGACCTCCTCCCTCCCAGACGAGCTCAAACACGCGTAGAGGGTGAGCCTCCGAGTGCGCCGCACCCATCTCCCTCTCCCCTCGCGGTCTTGTTCATCGGGTCACCGTAGCCGTGGAGCACCGCCGCGAGAGTTCATCACCGTGCTCGTAGCTGTCGAGTTATCCCATCAGATTTTCGAGACAGGAAAATTTGGATTTTCCGAACCTAGCCAGTACTCAATTTTCCTTCGATCAGATTTTCCGATCCACCCACAACCGGATAATCCGATTTTGTTTAAATACTGAATGGAATTCCTGTTTCAATTCTTTGTCCTCTAATTGATAAATAATTCTATTGCGGTTTGTTATAACTCATTAAAATGACATATTTAAAAGAGGAGTTTTAGAAATGCCTATCTTTTACTCTTTTAATCCCAAGTGAGCAAATAAGGTGTCCAAATGTTTGTCTCAACAAATCCTACACATCCATATCTTATTTGGACCTAATTGATTTAATTTTCTGTTCTGATTAAATGGAATACCAGAAACTGCAGAAATGGAATCCCTTTTTGGGAAATTCATAATTAATTCAAATAATTCCAAAATTTATGTGTAATACCTCAAAATGTTCAGAGAAACATTTACAAATTGTTTCAAGCAGTTCTACACAATAATGAATTTTGGTAATATTAATAAGTTGCACTTTCCTACAATGACTGATTCAAATAGCAATTTGAATTACTCACCAAATATTCATATTTGCTTCGAAAATTGCAAACAACATATCAAAATGATCAGCAAGTTAAATACTAACAGAAAAACATGAGTGATCCAGAATCATCATCGTCATGCATAATTGATCACAATTACAATAATGGGCTCTAGTAATAATTATAATCACTAAGTTTAAATATGGGGTTTATTCCAAATAACGCAAATATTATAATGGGGACCCCATTTAACTTGTTGCTCTTGTTCAATGCTTCTAGGGTGCATTTAAAATGTCATATCATCATTCTTGTATGCATTGCACAATTGCCATGTGTTGATTGTTGTTCTTGCTTTCCGGTGTTGTTTGCTCTCCGGTAGATCACGAGTTCGGAGTTGAGCATCATTACTCCGACGAGCAGTTTGACTACTCCGCTCAACAAGGCAAGCGTAATCCCCCCCTCTGAGCATATCTTATCCTATTTTCCGCAAATATTTTCTCCACTATATTATTGCATGCGGTTCCAAATGTCAATTTTATTGGATTAGAGTATCCTATAGTTGCATTACGAATTCCGATGCCATTTACCTGTTTCCCTCCTATTATCCATAGGACTGTATTGTTGGCCTGAAATACTTAGCTATACAATGTTGATGCTTAGCCATGCTTAGCTAAATGTGTATTCGTCCGATGGATGGTTCATGTTGGAAACAGGTGATGAGATGAGAATGATGGTGGAGAAATTGTGGTGACGGATAATAAAATTCTTAAAGGTGGGGATGAGAGGCCACTGTGGTTGTGGTGCTTTGTCTCGTTCCCGTCGCCTAGGTGCGAGTTCTGTACCTCTTGAACCAAGACTGAGCGTGCAACCATGCGTGAGGCCTATGCATCCGCAGTGCAGGAACCCTCATAGACTAAATAACTCGAGCGGGGCTAGCCAGGGTTCTCTAGTTCGGGCTTCCATTTGCGCGTGCGTGATGATGGTGGGATGAACTGAGATGAGGATTTGTGGTGTTAGGAAAATAAGTGGCCGTGGGGCGGGTGCTGAAGGCACTGGCAGTCCTGCCGCCACTGATGATCCTGGAAAGTCCTTAACGAGGGAGAAGTCGACACCGCTCCCACCCAGCCGGCTTTCCAAGGAGGAGAGCTAATTGTACAGGCAATGGGCCGGACGGTACGCGTGGCGAAGGAGCTGGGCCCCTCGGGACTCCGGGGACTTCCACTTTGTACACCCCTGCAGGGATAAATCTTTTCGAAAAGCCGTGTCCGCGGTTATGGACGACTTGGGAATGGACGATGATCATAGAATAACTTGAACGGAATGATTAAAAACTGGGTACTAAAGGTACCACTTCAAGATTGCAAGGTGAGCTTCCTCGAGGGTGATTCGGGGAGGTGCCTTTGATGAAACAAGTACAGTTGTTGAGGATGGTTGATGATGAGAAGGGTGATCAAGAGAAAAGAGTCACTTCTTACCCCTTTTTTAAAATAATCTGATTAGTCGATGCCATGGAGTTATGTCTTTTAAAATAAAATCAGCTTTATGCAAAACAGGCATAAAATCTTGAAAGCCAATCATCGAGCATATATTAGCTCTTAATCTTGCGAGTTCGTCGAACTCAACGTCGTTTGCTTATTTTCAGAAGAGGACTTCACCGACCTCGAAGGTGGGTTCTTTGTGGATGTCGACGAGTAGTCTGGGGTTCCCAGGTGGCAGCTTGGGACATCCCGGAACAGTTGGCGCTGGATGTTTATTTGTAGCCCTTTTAGGCCATAATTTGGTTCTTGTTGTTTAGAACAACTTAATTTGCTTCCGCTTGTTGTAATGTTGGGTCTGTGACATCTGGTTGTCTTTTGCTATCTTTCTCTATTATAAGAGTTGAACTATATGATTTGTGTTGTAGAGTCTGTGATGTGCCAGTTGTTTCACAAATCTTGATCTCTCTATTATGGTTTGATAGTGTGTCTGCTGGTATCGGATAACCGGAGACACAGTATCACTGTATAGCAGTCGGGTCGGGGCGCCACAGGGGCATATGTCTTTGAATGGCATATCGTTGAAAACAAGAAGAGCATGCGTACGGAAGCTCAGCTAAGATTAAGCATTGTGCATCTTTTTCAATCAGGATTAGGCGATGTGTCACGCGTGGAACCTACAAATTGAGCCAAGTGAAATGAAACGACGTACATGGACGAGCAGGCAGCCAGCTGCAACAAAAGCACAAACATCTTTGTCTAGTAGTAGTACAGACTCGTACGCCCTACGTACCACGAACAAAACAGCAGCAGGGCTGCGTATGATTCAAGCAGCAGCAGCAGCCAATAATTCTGGTGTGCAGCTGCCAGTGAGCTGCGACGCACAATTGCAGCACAAACATCTTTGTCTAGTAGTAGTACGGATTCGTACGCCCTTCGTACCACGAACAAAACAGCAGCAGGGCTGCGTATGATTCAAGCAGCAGCAGCCGCCAATAATTCTGGTGTGCAGCTGCCAGTGAGCTGCGACGCACAATTGCCAGGCAGGCAGCTCTGCCGTATCGCACTGCACTAGCAAATGCAGGACCAAACAGCCAAACCCATGAATACCAATGCGTCTCGTCCTCTCTTTTTTCTTACTCGGGCAACGACGACACTAGTCTCCCCGATCTCCCGGGTAAGTACCTCGTCCTCAAGCTTGCTCCCAGATGCTGGCAAGGTCGAGCTGAAAATGCCATGAACGGAACCTCCAAACACGTCGTAATCCGGTGTTTGTTTTGAAGTTTGGCTTGGATGGTTTCTTGCCCCAGAATTATTGGGAAAATTGGAGATAAGATCCAGCTGTGTTTGATTATTACTGATCCACCGTGGCTCAATAATTCAGAGCCAGCGCATCAAGCTAGGCATGGCGTGCAGCCAAGGCTCTGGTTCCTGCGATGGCTAATCATTGTCAGCCATTTGTGTATCTTAATCACTCAGTCGCCTCGGTTTTTCTTTTCTACTCCCTCCGTTCCTAGATACATCTGTTTTGGAGTCAATTAAAATGGAACGGAGGGAGTAGATGGGAACGTACTACTAGCAAGCAGCATTTGTTACTGCTTGGAAGGTCGTCGATCACTCTCGGAGTCGGGTACTGCTAAACTGAAGATCACTCTCGGAGTGAAGCATGAAGTTATTAGAGAGTGATCGGCGACCTGCACATGGATGGACAGCAGTACTACTAGCAACGTATTTAATCGGCAGCTTACTGCCAGGTCGTCGATCACTCTCGGAGTCGGGTACTGCTGTCCATTTGTTGCTGCTTGGAAGGAAGCATGAAGTTTTGGTTCTGAAACGAAATGTTAATTCGTAGTACACAGGATGGGGATGACCGAAAGCTAAACTGAAGATCCATGCTCCTGATTTACAGACCTAATGGTAAAGTACAAAGATCTCCCAATAGTTGAAAGGTGGCAGTGATAATTTGTGCAGATGAAAGAAAATGTGAACACTCTGAAACCAATCAGCACAACGACAGTGCATGCATGTTTCAGAGAAAAGGGAAGGAGAATGGAGAATATCAAGCGTGTCTATATATAAGCACGTGTGTAAATTGTGATCCTCTTGGGTTCCTTGCCCATCCTTCGTTGAGCAAGAAACATGCTGCGGTTCACATGGCTCACGCATAGCGTGTTGCCTTGCCAACCACTACTACTCCTAAGTACTGCTAACCACCGAGTAGCACTTGCAGAGAAGGCTCGTCATTTGTTTCTAGCAGTATGAACACACGAAGTTTTGCAAGCTCTGCTGATTCCAGCCGCCATGCAAGTGCCATATAACTAATGGAGTACCACCAAGCGTCAAACCAGAAATAGCAAGGAAATAATTCAACGTGAGACAACGAGTGGAAATAATCAAAACGTCGATACCGCGCAGTAAACTGCGGTTGGGTTGGTGTCACTGTGTGTACATACGCTACTGCAATAATTTGACGACGACCTTGACCTATAGAAGGAAGGGCGCCCAAGAAGAAGAAGACGTCTACATAACTCTCTATATAGGGTTTTGTTTATCCCGGTGATATACGATCGACCGATGTCTCCCTTTGTGTTTGTTTACGATGGTGGTCAATTTTAAAGGATTGAAGACTCGCTTGGTGTATTTGTTCAGACTATTTAACGCCCCCTATGGAGTTCAGACAGACAACCTATGGACCTATGGCCTGTTCATACCGCCACAATTATTTTTGCTGTACCACATCAATGCAGTACTTCATCAGAAAACAAAGTTTCATCTAGAGCAAAGACTAAACAAAGCCTCGATCAAGCAACTGACAGGATTTTTATTTTGTGCCCACTAGGTAATGCATGTACCCTTTTTCATATCATCTTCTGGAACCAAAGACTAGTACCAGCATTTTGGGTTTTTTCCTCCCGGCGATCATTCTCAAACCAGGGATGCAGCTTTCAGAGAGGCCGTGGCATCTCTAAACCCCAACACGCCGGGTTTTGGATTTTTGTCGTGATGGACTAAACCGTCAGTCCGTCACATCATCCAGCCTTAATCCGCCGGAAACGACAACGCGGGCACTAGTCACGCGTCAGAACAGGGAGATTGTGCGTCGAAAGAACACTGGTTGCATTGCTGCATACAGAAGCTCTGATATCACACGGCCATAGCTCAGCTGGCTCGCAGTGAGTGTCTGCACTGCACCAGAAGCCACCTGCACTGCACGGGTGCAGTGAACGACGGCCCGGCTTGGGGAAAAAAGCGTCCACGTTGTGACCCCGGTTGTCTGAAAGTTGCAGCAGGAATTGCATTACAATGGTGACCGCTGATGATGAGGAGGAGGACATGAGGTAGTGGCGTGTGCGTCGGTGCGTGTATGCTGTGTTCCTCTGAGTGGCATTCACCAGTTCAGTTGCAGTGTATAATGTGCAGCATTCTAGGAAACGCCGTGCAAGTTTGGGTGCTTGGTTCCTTCTGTACTGTGATAAAAGCAAGAGTTTTCCGTCCCTGTTATTAGCGTCGGGTCCTTTCGGCAATGGTGGTGAGCAGGCTGTCACGGGAGTGGCCAGACAACACCGCAGAAGCCATCTGCTAGCCTAGACTCTGTCCATCAGAATGACTCTGAAGTCTGAGGATGAAGTCGAGACCATATCACACCCCTCCGGCACATTCAGTTAGGCCGTGACTGAAATGAACAATACATGGCTAACTCGGCGGCTGCTCTCAACCCTCAAAGCCTTCCTCGTCTGCACCTGCTCTGTAAGTCTGAAAATGCAAGGGAAAGATCAGTGCATGATCTCCTAGACGTCGATTATATTGACCACGCGGTACGCAGATTACACGTGAAGTCCTTTTATTGGAGTGAAGTCGGTCCCAGCCAGATCTTGGCTCAACGTGCAACACAGATTATTGATCTCGCCTGTCACGCGTTGCTGCGTGCTGGATATAAAATACTTCACATCACTTGCCTGTAGCTATTAAATTAATGATCTTATGTCACGGTAATTTGGAAAAGACAAAGCTGTTTGGAGCATCGCAAGCACGTTTAACTCGATAGTCACGGAGGAGCAGAAAGCTAAGCAGTACTGGTAACTAAGACTCCCAGAGAAAATTACCGGTAGCTTCATCATAAGGCGTCAATTGTGGACTTTGCAAACTTTGCAACAAAGTTTAAGAGATGCCGGTACCTCCTCTTCCAATGCCGGTTCTCTAACCGAATTTGGTTCACCTTGAAGACTTGGTTTGGAATCCATGACATCAACCTAAGGGATTGGCAAGCAATGCACGCTGTCAAAAATTGGTGGATAGGTGTTATTCATAAGAAGGGATTCCATAGGAAAGCTTTCGAGTCACTAGCAATATTGTAAGTCTCTTGAAGATTTGGAATGAAAGAAATGCGATAGTCTTTCGGAACCCATCATCTACGATTGCTATCCTCAATACAAAAGGATGAGGCGGCCTTGTGGTGCCTTGCCGGCGCCAATGTTTTGACTAATATAATGCCGCGAGAGTAGTTTTTATTTCAATTTTGGTCATGATTTCTGGGGCTATGACTAGACCTGTAAAACTTCTAAAAACTTCCTATTAATCAATGTAAATGGGGAGCCTTTTGGCTTGTTTCAAAAAAAAAACATAAGGCGCAGTGACGTGCAAGTGTGCAACTAGTAGTTCAATACCGGAAAAATGGAAGTTGCGTCGCGAGACCATACAAACTTGCAACTGAATGAGGTCGACATGATGGACTGAATGGGTCCAGATCGCTCTTGTGACAGACATCAAGAACTTTATGCAGCCATCCAGACACACCCAGCCAAGTGGCTAAAAGCTGTTACGACAATCGTTCGTCCCAAAAATTGTAGCAACTTGACAAAATCGTTCAGGTCATATCTCTTCTGGTATCCACGCAGACGGAAATCTCTTCAGATAAGGCGGAGGAACAGAACCTTGCCCGCAATACCTGTCAGGTAGTCCATTTGAAGGTACTGTATAGCGATTGATATATTGAATTAAATACAAGCATTATTGTTAATAGGGTCATCTCATCATGCAATTTGGACCTGAATTCTCACATACATGGTAGTATTATACTGATCTTTATTCCCCACCAGGCACCAGGCATCCCCATAACCTGGTATCCATCACACAGGATCATGAGTGGGACTTTGTGAAATAGTGAGACTGTATGAGTAGCGTGCCACGAAGGTATTGCTCTATTAGATGATACAGTAGTTAACTGCTAAATGCAGTTCGTTTAGCCAGCATCTCGACATGGTAATCTGTGCTGGATAATGATGGCACAGTGCTCTGTAGAGCATTGGTGCATTGACTTCTGTTCGTCCTGCCGTGTTTTTGCGACAAATAACTCAGAGTGATTATCAGCTTTTCCATGTTCTTTGCCAAACAGAAGAAACAATTCCAGCTCTTCCTTTTTTTAGATCGATGCGGTGAATGTTATTTCACGCCTGTTGCATCGAATAACGACATGACGCTCAAGGTGGGTGGAGCTGGGCCGGCCTAGGCGAATCATGTTTGACACCCATTCTCTCGAATAGGGCCATGACGCACACGTGGGTGGAGCAGCGGGCCGGCCCATATAACAATCATTCTCCCTGTTTTTCTGATTCTTGTGTTTTTCTTAGGGTGCAAACTGATAGGATAATTTCCACACCGTATTCGATTCTGAAGCCGTTTACAAGAATCCATATCCAATTTTAAAGAATCTGATTCCGAATTTTACACTCGGATATGGTATAGGATATGGTATGTAAAATAGACTAAAATATGGATTATCCGAAAATTAAATAGGATTATCCGATGGTTTTAATCCGAATAATCCGATTTTCTACCAAAATGTCAAACCTAATAGAGTATAATTTGCAGTTAGTGAGTTATCGAGTTCGTCCGTTGAACAACAACTCACTTACATAGTTATTGTAAATACTATGGAATACAACTTTGTGAGTTATTAGGTTATTGAACAATTATTTTTGATTGTATGGTTTGACAATTTACTTATGCGCGCATTATCCGATTAATTTTGTTTCCACTCCGAATCCGTCCTGTTTTCGTTCCCGAATCCGCCATCACATATATCCGCTTCCGTATCTGTCTCCGATCATTATACGCTCCGCTCCGAATCCGATGGAAAAATATGGTAAAGGATATGGTAGAGACAAAATTCGATCTGATCCAATCCGTTTACATCCCTAGTTTTTGGTTATTTTCCTTTTTCTTCTTTTTATTTTCCTATTTCTTTTTTATTTAAAAAATATTGAATAATTTATCATCTAATAAGTGAACATTGTTAAGAGACTTTTGTGAAGAATTATTTTGAACTGTCTGAACAATTTTCTCCACTTATATGAATATTTTTTACAAAAACGTTAATAATTATTTTGGACTGTCCTAACATTTTTTGCCCTCATATGAATATTTTAAAATTCACAATTTTTTAGAACCGTCCGAACAAAAAAAATCCTCTCGTATGGATATTTTTCAAACTCACCATTATTTTAGACTCCAGAGTCATTTTTATCTCTGATGTGAACATTTTTTAAACCTTGTAACATTATTTTGCACTATATAAACATTTTATCTCAACTTTATAAATACTTTTTCATAAAATACTTTATGAATATTTAAAATAGGAAAAGAAACCAAAAATAGCAAAAAGGAAAATCAGTTTAAAAGGAAACAACAAAAACATTTGAAAGACTTATTTGAGTCGACCCAACAGTGCGCAAGATGTGTGCTTAGCCCCCTATTTGTCGCTCTTAATTAGGAGAACCTGATCCATGCGGTTACAATGCGCGGCCAATAGGATCTTCGGCCGTCTAAGGCATCTCTACATGGGGAGACATCTCTATATGGGCCGCTTGTGGCTAGCCCATTCAGAGGAACTTTTGCAGTTTCCAAATTTATAATGCTTTTTTATATCTTTTGAGAAAAAGAGAAGCCATATATTAGCCGGGTTTGAGCCTTACAACAACACTCGTGACAGAAATAAAAATACAAATAGGCCCGAGGGAAATTAGGCGTTGCCTCCGACCTGTACTAACCATTGGCGTGACATGAGCCGAACAGATGCAGCTTTCTCTAAAACGCTAGAGTCGTTATAACCGCGGATAAGAAGTCATCACAAATACTAACAATGACGATCTGAAACAGGGAGTGATGACCTTTGAAAAGAAATGAAATTCGGAAGATGCGACACAATCCTACATTGATGTAGAAAGGGGGTTCAAGGGAACTTATCGACAAGACCATCAATGCCACTACAGACCGACCAGGACACATTGTGGTTGATAGATATCTCCCACGACCCGACTAATCGGATAGGGGAAATCTTAATTTCACGTGTGTTATGATGATGTCCAAACTAGCGGCTCCGGGTCTACATTCAAATGTACTTACTGCACTACGTCGTCGTCTCCAAGGTCCGGATGAATTACACAAATACTCCAATACTTAACAACATAGACCAAGACTCCCGGCAAGCGCGAACATCGATGGTCTCTCTTGTGTCCCGCCGCAAAAGTGACCGCTTGAGGCGAGGAAGACGAGCGAAATCATCTGGCAAGGAAGAGGGTTGTGTGGCAACTACGGTTTTCTTTTGGAGGAAGAAGGCACGTCTTCAGATAAAGAAATAAAGTTACCCTTGCAAATATTTACCTTATGATAATTTTTTAAATCAACTTAATGATGGAAACATACTTGTGTTGCAAGAGTAAAAGATTCAACTCATGTGTTTGTATGTGAAGCATAGATCACTGGAAAGAATGTTCATGTGTTTCACAATAAATGTTTATTAGGTTCTGAAAATATTCATGTACACATAGAAAAGGAAAAATTGAGAATGAAAGTAAAAATTATATAAAACACGCGAGGTGAGCAGTCAAGAGGGGAAGAGCCTGTTTGTTATGCCCGGTTGTTTTCCTCTGTTTTGTATGGCGTGGTTTTTAATCCTTCCATTTATTTGCGAGAATTTTGCTAGATTGCACGAAAGGGGAGAACAGGACGGAAGAAAGGGAGCAGAACGGGGAACCTTGCGTATTTTTAAGTCAGACAAAGGAGAGATTTTTTTAAGAACAAACGATCTTTTCATAATGATTTGGGCAATTATGTGCTATTTTTGTCTGGTCCTTTGATGCCCTGCACAAATACATTACGGCTCGGCCTGTTTATTTTCTATATTCAGGCCTCTTTGATTCAAAGGATTTGCATAGAAATTTTCTAGAATTAAAATTCTTAGAATTTTTTCCTATGATAGTTGTTTGATTCATAAGATTGAAACCCATATGATTTTTGCCTAGGGAATCTTTTGCACTAATTTTAATAGGAAATCTAACATCCACACATCCTCATTTTCAAAATACTTTGATTTTCCTATGATGGAATCAAACAAAATTTGGTAGTGAAATCTTGTAGAATGAAAGTGGACAATCATGTAGTTTTACTATTCCTACATTTTTCCGATCCTGCGAATCAAAGAGACCCAGGCTAAAGCCCGCTTATATTTTACGAGCCATGCTGGCGTAAGGTAGCGAAATCACTAATAAAAGGCTTCTCTTCGGGAAGGGAATCCCACGCGCGTTGTGGTCGTGACAAGTGTCAGCCTCTCCTTTTACACGGTCCCCGTGGGTGCTTGCATGTGTGACAAGTGGCAGCATGAGAGAATTGTGGTGGGTTTTCTTTTCTTGTCCCCCGCTCAGAGTTGTACCGCATTTATTTCGAGATTCGTTTTTTAAAAATATCTTTAGAACCGTTTATCCAAATTATGAACGGTTTGCATATTTGAAATCCTCGCGTCGAGATTTTCAAAAGTAGATCCCATGTTGATAGGTTTTAAGAAACTTTTTTTTCTTACTTTGTACAACCAGTTCTGTGTACTTTGTACATCCAGTAACAACATGTACATTTAGTAGCAGTGTGAGTGTACATGCAATAGCATGACGCGATTGTACATCCAGTTGCATTGTGTACATTCAGTAGCACGCAGGTGTACAACCAGTAGCATCGTGTACAACTAGTAGCAGCGTGAGTGTACATCTAGTAGCAGTAGCGGTGTGTATATCCAGTAGCAGCGCGAGTGTAGTACATCCAGTAGCATCGTGTATAACTAGTAGCAACGTGAGCGTATATCTTGTAGCGGTCTGTACATCCAGTAGCAGCGCAGACGTACATCCAGTAGAATCGTGTACAACTAGTAGCAGCGCGTCCGTACATCCAGTAGCACAATATACGTACATCCAGTAGCAACATGTGTACATCCAGTAGCAACATGGTAGTTTGTACTCCTACTCTATTTAGTTTGTACATCGTACTCTGTACTTCCAGTTTTGTGTCATGTGTCTGTACAACATGTGTTATGTAGTTGTACAACATGTGTCCTTATAGTTGTACATCGTATGTCTGTGTAGCTGTACACTTATAGAGCTCTGCTGTACGGTGCTCTAATTTCCTTACTACCCACTGTTTGTATTTGTTGTCTGTAGTAAATATGATTGTGTTATTTTCGTGTATGAGGTGCACGTGGACGGACGGCCGGCCGGCCGTACGCCGCGCGTTCCGTCTCCTGGGGCTTCGTACGCCGACGCGCACATCCGTGTTGTGCCAGAAGCGGTGTTCAAAATTAATTTTCCTAACTCCGTATGTCCTCCACGTGACACGCTCACAGCACACAGGTTCCTTTCAAAAGGTACCCTTTGTATAGTGGCACCCGCAAGGTAGCGCAAGGTAAGTACTAAAGCCCGCTTCCATAAAGCAGAACTAGGGCCCAGGCTCATATTTTACGAGCATCTGCACGGACCCTACAGAAAAACAGCGTCTGCACGGGCTCTGCATGTCTTACGCGAGCAAACAGAAGAACTTGTCGATATTGGCGGCCCGAGCAAAAAAAGACTTGTCGATACCGTCTTCGATTGAGATATTTGCAGTCCCTCGCTCAAAAAAGAGGCACGTTTGCAGTTAATGCAGTTCCACAAGATGGTCAGCTTGACGTTTTGGCGTCTCACCTTAAAAGTCCCAGAAAGATGCAACTTTGCCCCACAAATTTCCAGCGCCACAGGGCAGATATTTTCAGCTCCAAGAGCTGCGACCCCAACCTGCTGATGCAGTAGAGCCGGATCGGAAATCGTTAGCCTGGAGATACAAGACAAATTACCGAAACTCCAGAGGTGTCAAGCATTTAAACTAACATTACCTCAAAATATAATAGTGTGCAAATATCCTTTGTGCTTTTTGACTTTCTTCACTTCCAGGAGGTCCTACGCTGTGCAAACTTGCCAACCTCGCTTGTCCCAGCCTGTGATACAACAGATTTACAATCTTGGTGGAACAAGTCATCGAAAACACTGACCCCAAACCTCAGATGCAGATGGCACACGCTCATTGTTCTAACCTGGTGGCACATCTGGAAGGAGCGTAATAACCGGATCTTCAACAGCAAAGCAAAGCTGTCCAAGGACCTGAAGATCAAGATCATCGACGAGCTAAATGAGTGGCGAAGAGCCAGCGTCCTCAAGAAGTCGTGGCCCCTTAGCGAGTAATCGATCTACAGTACACAATACCTTTACTTGTACATACCTATAGCTGCTTTATGTTAACCTCCCCCTAACCTGTAACTCAAACTCTGCTGGCATTTGTTCCAGTTCCTTCTTAATATAATCGAAGCAGCGCTCGCTGTGTTCCGTCAAAAAGTTCAGTTGCCTTTCTCCCGTGGAATGGGCGAAAACAGAGCTTTCAGGCTGCCTTTTGCAAGTTGTCATGCACTTGAGTTATATTGCTGAGATGGGAGAAAACAATGCTGCTACCTGAAATGCCAACCCAACTGCTTAAGTTGGTTACTGAGAGTGGGAATAAATTACGAGTTTACCTCCTAGCATACTCTAGACTCAAGCGGATCGGATCGCGGACACGTAGTAACCGCGCGTGCCACTCGAGAATCCGAGTAGGATGCCGCGTCACGGTCCCGGAAGCAACATAAAACCCAATCAAGATGAGATGCGCGCTCGTCCCGTCGCTTGTCACCCACCAGAAACCACCTCCTCCTTTCGCCTTTCGGTGTGTGCCCTTCTGGTTGCACTGTGCTAGATCATAGTTTTACTCAAAGTGTTTCCCTTGATCTCGACGACAGATAAATATGCCGTGGCCAGGGATGTTCAGACAGGAACGAGAGCGTGCAAATTTAAAAAGACACGCACGCCTCTAAACCACACATCAACACATGGAGCAATGGTGGAATTATAGGGAGAATGGCACTTTCAGGATGATCCTGCTCGATTTTTACACATGCGTGTGGATGGTAAATGGACAGCGGAACAAACGGTGTGAGTGCTTTGTTCAGTCCGTCCGAGTAATCTCCTTGTATGTATGTATGTATGTATATGTGTTCTAAGTTTTCTTGGATTGCATTTGAAATCCAGCTTTTTCCTGCATTTTTTTTGGAAAGGGTGGCGAAGCTCCGTGTGACTGGTGTAGTAAGCTGTCGCTGTTTGCCTGAAGTTTCGGCTGCCTTCATAGGATACACTCAGGTGCAAGCAAACCAAATGGTCAAAGCAGTTAGCCAACGTCGAACCTAACCACTGGCAGTGCGGTTGATGCTTGACAGGATGTGCAGGTCATTCAGACACGAATTCTAACTATCTTTGCGGGTATGTGCAAGCAAGGAATACTTAGGAACCTAGTTTTGCGACTATTACAAACGAGGTTAATCTTATTAGTTGCCGGTGCTGCTGTGCAAACCCTTAATTGGTCTCACGATGACCCCATGTACAGAACCCTATAAGTTGAAGTGTTCTAATCTCCGTTCCGTCAGTCATTCCATGCACAGGGATGAAACTCCGGAAATGAATTAACCGCCGAGCGAACCAATCATCGTCTACAGTGACTTTTGAGGTCGGTACTGATCTGACGATATGAGAATGAAATAGCAACAAAGGCTAGCTGTCAAGGCTTTGTCATTCTTCCAGAGGAACTGAAGATCAGATCATACGCACGAAAGCTTCCAATCAGGAATACAGTCAAGATTTCAAAAGATGATGGCCCTTTTTACCGGGCTGTACTACCAGTTTGAGGGGGATTTTGCCTCGTTTCAACTGAATTTCAGGACCACCCTATCCACCTTATGTGACTCTTGAGTTTGTAAACATTTTGAACAGAAATAATGTACTAAATAGGACTGTAGTCTATATGCATCACTCGATGCAGAGCCCGCGGCTTCTCCTTTTCAATAAATAAAATATCGGGTTGTGTACTCGCATCAAGATTTTTGATGTTTACCCCGAGTCAACTGTTCAGAAGCTTAAACGAGTAGGGAATCAGCGATATTCGAGAATATTTGCGTGAGCAGTGCCCCGTCAAAAAGAACAATTCCTTTGCCTGCACTCTAAAACCCAGCACGACCCAACTCTCTTCGTACTTCACCAGCAAAAGCACTGGCGCTAGCTAGCACCTTTTTTGTGTGTGTCATTCGGCTAATCTGATCATCACCACCTAATATTTTCTCTTCTTTTTCATGACCTCGGGAGAAAGTAAAACATCATTTCATCACCTAATAAATTGCATCACCAACTGGTACTAGTGGTGCCGTCCTCCTTATATAGCTTGTTGTCTCAGATTATGGTACGAGCCCGTTTAGTTGGCCGGCTGTGCTAACTGTTATCTCCCCTGCCATTTACCATCATAATCTGCAACGCTCACAGCGTTGAGAAAATGGGAGCAC
The DNA here is from genome assembly GCA_947311845.1 of Poa pratensis. Taxonomy (NCBI): domain Eukaryota; kingdom Viridiplantae; phylum Streptophyta; class Magnoliopsida; order Poales; family Poaceae; genus Poa; species Poa pratensis. The sequence goes on along the minus strand of CAMZMU010000073.1, from coordinate 26,232,353 downwards.
ATTGCCTCGCTCTGCTTGTATTCTTTGGCACATTGCTGGTGCTGCCACAGCTGCTGCTCGCCACAACGACGAGATACTACACCTTCAATGTACGCATATCTATATGTCTATCTGTTGTGGGCCTCGTCTCGGATTCGTGAGATGCACCGGTCGAGAGTGACAATGCGTGCATTTGTTGTGACCTCGTCTAGCTTGCTGTGTTTATTTGCAGGTGACGATGAAGAAGGTGACACGGCTGTGCAAGACCCGCGCCATCCCGACGGTGAACGGCAAGTTCCCTGGCCCGAAAATAGTCACCCGGGAGGGCGACCGCGTCGTCGTCAAGGTGGTTAACAATGTCAAGCAAAACGTTAGCATTCACTGGTAAATCTTCTGCGCCTGTGTTCTTCTTCTTACTTAGCTCCATCATATCGGCGATAACCACATTGGTAGCTAATACTACTGCGTCTCATTCCGTTCGTTTGTAACTGGTGGCGCTGTGGGTGCAGGCACGGCGTGAGGCAGCTGCGGACGGGGTGGTCGGACGGGCCGGCGTACATCACGCAGTGCCCGATCCAGACGGGGCAGAGCTACGTCTACAACTTCACCATCACGGGGCAGAGGGGCACGCTCTTCTGGCACGCCCACGTCTCCTGGCTGCGCGCCACGCTCTACGGCGCCATTGTCATCCTCCCCAAGCTCGGCGTGCCCTACCCCTTCCCAAAACCCTACAGAGATGTCCCCATCCTCTTCGGCGAGTGGTTTAACGCGGATCCGGAGGCGATCATCGCGCAGGCGCTCAAAACCGGTGGAGGCCCAAACGTCTCGGAGGCCTACACCATCAACGGCCTTCCAGGCCCGCTCTACAACTGCTCAAGCAGAGATACGTTCAAGCTCAGGGTGCAGCCCGGCAAGTGGTACCTGCTCCGGCTGATCAACGCTGCGCTCAACGACGAGCTCTTCTTCTCCATCGCCAACCACACGCTCACCGTCGTCGACGTCGACGCCGCCTACGTCAAGCCGTTCGATACGGACGTGGTGCTCCTCACGCCAGGACAGACCACCAACGTGCTCCTCCACGCCAAACCTGCAGACGAGGGCGGCCCGCCGGCGGCCACGTACCTCATGCTGGCGCGCCCCTACGCCACGGGGCGCGTCGGTACCTACGACAACACCACCGTCGCGGCCATCCTCGAGTACGCGCCGGCGCCGGGCCACATCAAGAGTCGCCCGCTCTTCCGGCCGACGCTGCCGGTGTTCAACGACACGGCGTTCGCCGCCAACTACAGCGCTAAGCTCCGGAGCCTAGCCAGCCCGGACTACCCTGCCAATGTTCCCCGACAAGTGGACCGACCGTTCTTCTTCACCGTGGGACTCGGCACGACGCCATGCCCGACGCACCAAGGATGCAACGGCCCCACCAACGACACCAAGTTCTCGGCGTCCGTGAACAACGTGTCCTTCGACATGCCGACCACGGCGCTTCTGAAGGCGCACTACGACGGCAACGCCGCCGGCGTGTACACGTCGGACTTCCCCTCGGCGCCATTGGTGCCGTTCAACTACACGGGCACGCCGCCCAACAACACGAATGTGTCCAACGGGACGAAGGTGGTGGTGCTGCCGTACAACACGAGCGTGGAGGTGGTGCTCCAGGACACGAGCATCCAGGGCGCCGAGAGCCACCCGCTGCACCTGCACGGCTTCGACTTCTTCGTTGTCGGGCAAGGCGTAGGCAACTACGACCCGTCCAAGCATCCTGCCGAGTTCAATTTGCTCGACCCCGTGCAGAGGAACACGGTCGGCGTCCCCGCCGGAGGTTGGGTCGCCATCAGGTTTTACGCAGATAACCCTGGTGAGTTTGTAGGACGCAAAAACCTTGGAGGTTCTTTTACCCATGCTAGTAATCAACTCCATTTACTTAACACTGAATGGAGTTGATTATAGTTCATTCATTGCTTACCAATGCAGGTGTGTGGTTCATGCATTGCCACCTGGAGGTGCACACAAGCTGGGGCCTCAAGATGGCATGGGTGGTCAATGATGGTCCGTTGCCTGACCAGAAGCTGATGCCTCCGCCGTCGGATCTCCCCAAGTGTTAGGGACCGACCGCTGACCGCGACCAAGATCGGGATTCATTTCTTTTGTTATGATTGCATTGCAATTGTGGATGAATGATCGTACATACATACGTAGCACACAAGGTTTGAAAGAAGCTGTATATTTTTTCATGTACTTGTTGCCTTTCCCATTCTATACATCCAATGTTAAAGGAGATCTACTGTTGTAAACAGGTTGCCGGCCATTTATTTACTTGATTCAACTGATGTTGTTTGAATGTTTTTTTTTTTTGAGAAAAGAACGGCCAATACGGTATCTAGCGGGTGGGCAAGGGGACGTGGTCCACCCACATTTTCTGGAATTTTTTTGACCCCCCTCCCGCCACACACACACACACAAATGTACGCCGATGCTTGTTGGGCCAGGGCTTCTGACCTTCTTTTTTGGTACTGCACAATGTCTAGAATTGATTGTTTATGTTTGTAAAAGAAAAGAAATAGGTTATATATGTTGTTTACAAATGGAAAAGAAGCATTTCATTGGGATGCCACAATGTAGAGTTACAAAATCAAAGTGATGTAATTTTCTGATTATGCTATATTTCATCATGTAATAATTTGTTTATGTTTTAACTATTTGTATTGGAATCATGCACATATGAAACTTACATATTAAATTACAATTTTGTGAATCGATCGCCTATTTATACTATAGTAGGGCATGACTAGATCTCAGGCGACTGAGATTTAGTTAAGTCTCAGTCGCGTGACATCACCAAATGGGCCAGTTGCATCTCACTTGCAACTCACGTACAATTTTTAGGCTAGCACGAATCACAAAGTAAATCCAACGGTTTGAATAACTTTGTCCCAGTTGCAACCCATATGCAACTAGAAAAATCTCAGTTGCAACCCACGTGCAACTGGGGAAATCTCAGTTGCAACCCACATGCAACTCATTGATTGCACGAATCACGACACAAATCCAACGGTTAAGGAGGCGACTGAGACTTAACTAAATCTCAGGCGCCTGATCTCTAGCAATACTACTATATATAAAAGCTGGAAGAAACCACAGCCCAATCTGAGGTCCACGTCGCCCCCTTTTCTGTGCCGTCCGATCGTCGCCATCCAACGGCTGTGAGAGCTCCACGTCACCGTTCGCGGCCTCTACTGTAGCAAACTACAGTTCCCTCGAATATCTTCCAATCAGATGACGCCACGTCACCCGGTCACCGTCCGGTGCATCCGATTCCAGCCGGTCACCCCCGCGCGCTTCCACTCCCACGTGGTTCATGCCCGTCGTTGCAGTGTGTGGCGGACTCGTGGCTATCGTCGCCGCCGCGGCCGCGTTCCTGCCCTCCCAACAGGCGCGCCGAACGGCGCCGCTGGAGACGGCCTGGTTCTGCGCCGTCGCGATGGTGAAGATCCCAGCGAGGGAATCGACCGGAGAGAAGGCCCCTTGCCGGCGTCCAGCAGCCGTACGCGGGGATCGATCCATCGAGAGGCCGTGGAGGATGTGGGGCAAGACCTGGAGGAGGAAGCCGATCCACCCCACGGTCGTCTGCCACGCCTGCATCGCCGCTTTCCCCGTTGTTGGTGCTGCGCCGCCGCCGCGGTCGGCGAAGGTCAAGCTCAGTTCTCACTCCTTCCACACCAGAACGGCGCTAGCCACCTTCCGGTCCCTGAACGCGGTGCGGCGGAGTGCTCGGGGAAGAAAGGGGACGACGATGGGCAGGCGCTTCTTGCGAGGAAGGCGATCGACGGCGAGGCGTCCTGGCACGTAATCTGCGGCGAGGAGGGAGATCCGGCGACGGCGGAGGACGCCGTGCCCGTCGATCTGACCGGCGAGGGCCGGAGCGGCGGCGGAGTGCGGCGGCGGCGCCGGCGAACTCCGGGTCGCGCGAGGAGAGAGAGGTGGAGGGGGGATTGTGGGGACGTTTTTGCACGGCGGCCCTTGGGGTTTCTTCAATTTGAACATCTGCAGGGAGCAGAGCAAAATGAGTCGATATCAGCAATACGAGGCTGGTCTGCAGATGCCGGGACATACTGGATCCGTTATACCATCTCATCGGTACGCTCCCCGTCTAGTCCCTCTCGTGAGCTATACGTCGTCCGACCAACTCGAGCACACGTCACGCCCTATCGCTCCCACATGCCAACTCGCGGCCTTCATTTGGCGCGCTCCTGTTGGCCGAGCTCGACCTCGTAGATGATGCGTGCAGGTTTGGCCGTTTGGGGACTGTACTCGCCATCTATAGCCCATCGCGGCTGCACCATTTTTTGGTCGCTAGATCACTTTCAGCTATGGATTCCATCAATTTCAATAGTGCTGCATGGTTAATGTCAAGCTGGCGCGCATGTCTGTGCCTCGGCAGTGTCTCGGCTGCACTTGGTTTCAGTTCGCAAGACGAGTTAAGTTGCTGTCATCGACACACTGCTTAACTGCAGAGATGGACCTGCAGTGCAGTGCTGTGCTCGCGGTCGACCAAGCTTCACGGACGGTAAATATCGTCGGAGCGGAATAACTTCATGTCTTGGGGGTGCATGCATGGATTTGGGTCTTGAGAAAAAGAAAGCGTCGGACTGATCTGGAGAGCTTAGAGCATCTGCGTCGTGTAGGTGACTCTTGAGTCTTGAGGATTGGCCCAAGTCAGTCATCTCGTACTCCACAGGCAGGTACGCTGGTACTGTAGTAGCATATGTTCGAGCTTTCTTCCTCGATTGGCACGATGGGATAAGACGGCAGTGACGTCCAAACCTACGACGAGGAAGCAGGTTCGGTTGTCACAGGCAGACGGTATGGGGAGACGCCATACCATATTGGATTGGAACGCAGGCTCGCCATGCCGCCGCGACAAGGACTCGCGCCGCGCTATCCTGTTTCTTTGGAACATCAGACGAGGAGATAAGGCTCGACGCCGACAACGCACCGGGAGCCCACCGGTACATCCATTCTTAGATTTCCGGCCCAGCCCATACGCTGACATTTCGACCCATGCCCAAAAGGCCGTCGCCTGGTGAGATTCGGCGACCGACCTTGCCTTTTGCGTTTCGCTGGGGGCGTGCGGAAAAAGTACGCAAGGAATCAACCGCATCGGGATGCGCCGAGCAACGCGCACGGGCGGCGGCGGCACGTGGGTATCACACGGGCGCAGCGACCTGCCGCCTCGCGCGCCCGTCCACACGTCCAGTCAAACCACCTCATCAAACGGATCGACCAAAACCGTCCGCTACACGACCGGGTCCGTTTTGCCTTCAAAATGCATTTCGCAAATGTTAAAAAAGATTGAATAAAAATGAGTCGTCTCACGAAAAGGCGAAACTTTCTGTGCCATGCGTAAAAACACAAAATCCAGTGCTAAAAGAGTCTTTTCACGAGATTTTTTTCTTCTTTACAAGTCACAAAAAAAAAATCCGCGAAACTTGGCGTGCGCATCCGTATGTAAGCCCGGGCATACTTTAGTTTGAAACCGGCCAAACCGCTAGGCCGCACCGCACCGCACCTGATCCAGATCGACATCGACCTCACTATGTTCGACGCGGCGGGCCAGCTACCGAACCGCCGCACCGTGTGGATTTCGATGTGCAAGCTGCTGCGCGGTGGCCTTGGCGATGCCAGCGTTGTCGGCGACGACGAGCTCACCACCGTCTTAGGCGTCGTGGTAGGGATCACGGTCCGAACCGGTGTAAACCGTGAAATCAGCCCGCACCAAACTATCATTTACCATATTACATAAACTCACGAAACCAAACCAACCGTGTTAAACCCTAGCACACGGTATGTGTTCGGAAACTAGCAGAGACCGTCCCAAACCGGGTATGCCCAGGCTTACACGTATGATGTCAAGAAGTATGTGCCAAATTTATGTTTCAATTTTTTGACAATTTGTGATGTTTGAACCGGTAGCAGGAGTGTATGCTGTCTTTCGGAGGTGCTCATAGGGGTAGGGTGTGCGTGTGTGCGTTTATAGTGGTGAATGTGTGCACGTGTATGTAAGCGTCTGCGTTGTACTGTGTTTAAAAAAAATTATAAAAACATGTCGGTGAGCCAGCTGCGAAAATTTACCACCGCCATTGGACCATGGGTGAAACTCATGAAAGATCCAGACCGAACGATTGGACGGGAAAGAAATGAGTGGACGGGGGGTGGTTGTGGGGCAGCATCACCAGGAGACATGCGCATTAAATCCCCTGCTCGCCCCTGTGAACACGAGGGAACACAGCCGGGCCCCGCTTGCAGGCCCATCTGACTCAGCCCAGATTGGACTGGGAATCCATTTTTTGTTTACTCGAAGAATATCTATGCCAAAACACACGCTCATTTCCCATAGAGAGAAGCAACCAGCGGGCGAAAACCTCAAATGTAGCCAGGGCTAAATGTAGCCCGGGTTTTCAAAAAAATTGAATCTGCACTTTTTTGTTTCAAAAATTCTCAAAAAAATCTTGCACATAGATAATGTTTAGATCTACATCTGTGCAGATTTTGAGTAAAAAATACGTTGTATTTTGGGCTGGGTAAAAAGACAAATACGCAGATCTGGAATGGGAATAGTCAACTGTCTAAAAAAATTCAAATTTTTGCCAGTTTTGTCATTTTTGTGTAGCCCAGAAACTTATGATTTTTTATTTGAAACTTTACGTAGTGGTAGATCTCAAATTATGTACGTTCGGGATTTTTTCTCGATTCTTTTGAATAAAAAAGTGCAAATTCGAATTTTTTGAAAAATCGGGCTACATATAGCCCGAGCTACATATGGCTGCACTCGCGGGCGAAAACCTCAAATGTAGCCTGGGCTATATGTAGCCCGGGTTTTCAAAAAATTCGAATCTGCACTTTTTTGTTTCAAAAAAGCGGGATCGTATTTTTTTCTTTCCATGGACCACTACCAAATCTCACTGTTGCAAGGTTGAAGAAACAGGCGCCTGACTAAAAAATAAACAGTACGGATGTGTCGGCCTTTCGATAATGAGGGGGAAAAAAGGTCTTTCTCATAGCCAAATCAGTGATTGGATAATTTGGGTTTCAGCCGATCTTTGCAGGAAAGAAATTACGTGCATGCATATATGAGCACTAGTTGAATTTGGCGCGGCGACACGCCGCGGCCTTAGTGAAAAATTTATGTTATCGGTATGCAACATAATCAGAAAAACCAAGTAAGTAAATTAATTGATGAGCTTAACATATGTAGCTGAAATACTGTGTTGTGAACAATGGAACTACTTAAAGCTCATTGAGTGCTCTTGGTAGCGAGGAATTAACTATTTTTTCAATTCCCAAGCTAATCCAATCTATCTATTTACTGAATAGACACAACAAAACTCAATCGGCATGATCCTCTTACAATTAGAAGCAGTAAAAAAATAGCTAAAAGTGAGTACACAATACAGGGCTGCAGATAACGCCTGGTTAATAATTGCTGCAGCTTGAGAAGTAACCCCAGCCACACACACACACCTAATTAATGTTCTGAACTTAAGGGAAGCACCCATGTATGGAACTGATGCTTGAAATCAGCAAGCCCGCATGTATTTAGAGCAAAATTATGAAAAATAGATCATAAAGACAGGTGGTACAATTACCTATGGAACTGAATCTTTTTTTAAAACATGTTCCTTCTCTGATTATGTCCCTGTTTTAGAAATGCAAGTAATTTCAAATATTTCTAATGCTTCAAAAGAAAAAGTCGATGGCAGCATCAGTTAATTAATCACATGAACCTATCAATCATGTGTGGATCTACGGATACTCTCGATGGCAGCATCAGTTAATCAATCACATGAGCCTATCAATCATGTGTGGATCTACGGAAACTCTCTCTCTCTAGCTGTTACATTGTCATATATGTGCAAGCCAACTGATATATATGCTTATACATAGTTTTGATTGCGGTAGTGCTTCAACATAGAGACTTTTGTTTGTCTGGTTCAGTCCATAGTAGGTTTAAATTGCAGATGATTTAGGCAATGCTGAAATTGTTTCTATGACAAATTGTTGCATATAAGACAGAAGATTTGTGGCTGATTTGTTCTATGACAAAATTTAACATGAACAATAATTCTGCTTTGTGTTAGTCTGTAGGGCGTCAGTGAGCTTGCCGCTATCCATGTTCCATTTCTCTAAAATGCTAGGTTTTCTCTTGAACTTGAAAAAATGTAAAATATATCGTTTAGTAACCCAAACAACATAAATAATTCATCATGGAGACAACTCAATTATTCCTCAAAACAAAACACAGAGAAAGGAGATGTTCACCTATGGATGGTACAGACGCAACTAAGACTGCAGATGCCAACACCTTGCTCTGTTTTTGAGTTCATCGCTCCGCACGCCTTAAATGGATCTGGCAGAGACACCAGCATGCCCATGCACACGACCTGTGGACGACAGAAACTACACCGAAAGCAGACGGCGGTGTGTCGAGGATGTACTCAACCCAAACCAGCAGCCTCGGCATACCTGTTGTCGGGGGCTGCCCCGGGTAGGGCAAAGATGTGGTATAATGGATGATAAAGCTGGCCGGATCAGTGTCTAGCCGGGTCACTTGGGCCGGATCTCCTGGGAGAGTCGGTTAGCTCTCGATCAAGCTGGAGTGCGGAAAGAGGTCAAGGAGGATCCGGTAAAGTCAAGCCGGATCGGATTAAAGAGTACCGGTTAAATTAGCCGGGTTGGTCAGGAAGGATCCGGATAAGGTAATCCGGATATGGCACGGGGGCCAAGTAATGTCAGTAAGGTCACGGGACCTGCAGTTCTACTGACCGAGGTTCAGAGGACAGCAAGGTCGAGCCACAGGTTTTCCGGATCGCAAGGCCCTAGGCGCTGACTCGGCTAATTAGGGAAAGGAGCAGTGGCTAGGCCTCTGTGGTCTACGCGGCCTTAAGCTCAAAGAGGTAAAGACAGACCTGTGGTGGACAGAGGGTGAGCTGGGCTGAGTGACAGTGGCCAGTGTTTGTCCTGTTCCCCTTGTCCTTGCCATTACCATCTGCGGCCAGGGGCATTATGGTAATCCGGTTAGTGTATAAGTAAGCTACCACATCCTCCAGTGCAAGGAGGGTGGAGAGAACGAGCATCATTTCCCCCCAAGCTCCATCTTCTTCCTAGAGTTTTCACCATTGTTCTTCATACAGCTCAAGGAGCGCTCTGTACTTGTAAACACTTGAGATATAAAGAGAGTAGGCTAGTGCTGCAGTAGGGGTGTTACCTCCACAAGAGGGCCCCGAAGCAGGGTACATCGTGGTGTTCTTTGCTTCTTCTTGGTTCTGCTTGTTCTTGTTTGTTCTTGCGAGTTCTTGGTTGTTCTTCATGCGTGCTTCGTGAGCGCGCAAACCCTCCCCGGATCCCCCAACGTCCTAGCGAGCCCACAACTTAAGCCATCCTATGGCATCTGCCGTGACACCACCACGACAGTTGGCGCCCACCGTGGGGCAGCAGTGGCGTTGGCTGGGGTTTCCTTCCGGACGGGCTCCGTCACGGCTCAGGCGAGCGGTCCTTTGGGCTCGTTTGCAAGATCGGCGAGTTCAACTTCATCAGCGACAACGCGGGGTGCTTCGCCAACAAGCCCTTCCCCGCTGACGGTTCCTCATGACGCTCGGCAGCTTCGTCACCTACGTCGCCACCGAGCCTGTCCGCGAGTACCCGGCGCAGGTGCTCGTGGCCGAGGATCCTCCCTCTTTCCGCGCATCTCTCGGACGGCGTAGCGCTCGCCCCGGGAGTAGCGTGGAGGTGATGATGACCGGGCAAGTGCAGCAGCTGGCAAAGGAGATGCCAGCAAGAGCATGCCCGAGGAGCTGGCCACGCCAGTTGATCTGGTTGACAAGCCGACTCGGACGGCGAAGTTCCCAAAGGAGAAACCGGATCCGGTTGGCCCGCTTGGCATGTCAAGTAGGGAGGCTCCCTTAGAGGATGTCCTGGAGAAGTTATCTCGGCCAGTGGCACCTGGGGCAAATGTAGAGCTTACTGTAGCTCAGCTAGAGGCAGAGCGCCTGAGGTTGCAAAAAGAAGCCCGGTTAGTGGTGGAGTCTAGGCAAGCCTTTGATAGAGATATGAGAGAGTACAATGCTGCCAATGGTATCACGATGGCTTTACTCCTGTAGTGCATCGCTCACGCAAGAAAGCCGAGTTGCGTAACCGGGGTAAGGACCTCAATGACGAGTTAGCTAGAGCTGCAGGATCGAGCTCAAGTAAGGCTACTAGTCATAGATCTGGCACAGGCAAGCCGGTGTATAGCTCCCCGGCTAAGAATCTTAGGGCTGCAGCGGCAGCGCGAGCCGAGTTGAGTACACTAACCGGGGACGCTTGGCGAAGGCAGGCAGAGAGAGTCAATGAGCTAGTAGATGTGTGTAACCGGCAGAATGAGGCTTACCGGAAAGCTAATCCGGATGCAGGTGTTTCTCGGGTAGTAGTGTCGGTTAAGGCTGTTAGCCAGAGATCCAAGGGGCAGGCGTCATCCCCGCACGTCGGAGTTGACCGGGCCCAGAGCGTGAACTCGGGTAAGAGCAAAGCAGCTGCAGACCTATGATGCTGAGTATGCCGGCAAGCAGCTAGCCGCTCAAGGAAGAGGTGGCCAAGCAGAAACATGGTGGACAGGCTACCCGGGAGCTGGAAGGGGCAATTCGGCTGGCCGAGGTCAACCACCTCGTCCTCCGGGGCAGCAAGTGATTGTGCAGCGCAACAGCAAGGTGGTGGCCAGGCGGGCTACCGCTATGATGACGGAAATTCGGCTATGGCGCGAGCCGGATACCAGACGTATGATAATGCACTTGCATCAAGACTGGGACCTCGGGCATTGGATCCGGATGATCAGCGTCTCAAGTTGGATAGAATTTACCAGTCCGAGAAGTTAGAAGAGCAAGGCCCACCGGGTCCCCATGCTTTGGACCTCGGATCATGAACGAGCCGAGCGTGCCGTTGTTTCAGCTTGGCCGAAGCACAAAGCCGTATAATGGCAGCACAAAGCCACAGGATTGGCTGATAGACTATGTATCATCAGTGCACATTGCGGGGGGCAATCGCCGATGGGCGGTCCGGTATCTCCCGCACATGTTGGAAGGGCCAGCCCGGATTTGGCTGAATAACTTACCACCGGGTAGTATCAATCTTGGATGGACTTGGAGGAGGCATTTTACAGTAATTTCTCCAGCACCTACAAGAGGCCTAACCGACCTCAGCTCCTGGCTGCGTGCAAGCAGGAAGAACGGGAAACAGACCGAGAATTCTTACTCGGTGGAGCAACATTCGCAACTCTTGCGAAGGTGTCGTGGAGGAGCAGGCGATTTCTTGGTTTGCGCAGGGTTGCCGACATGGCACCCCGCTCTGGCAGAAGCTCCAGAGGGATATGCCCAAGACACTGGCGGAAACGATCCGGATAGCAGATACGTATGCTCTTGGTGATCCGACACAGCCAGCATTGGATGCAGTGGGAACAAGCAGGAGGCAACCGGTTAACAACCGAGTAGGACCATTGAGGCCCAGTGACCGACATGAATTCGGTTACAAAAGAAGAGATCCGGATTATAGATACGGTTCAGATCAGGTTGCTGCAGTGAATATGGACCATCCTGGAGCAGGAGATGGTCAGAGACAAAAGACAGAGGGTCCAGCTTGGAGGCCGAATCAAGGTGCTTGGCCGAAGAAAGTATGGGAGGATCAAGTCCTCCTCTAACTTTTGAGTCAAGATTAGACGGGCCTTGCTGTTATCACACAACAGACCCACGCAAGCCGGCCAATCATTCAACTCGGAATTGTAGCTGGCATCATCGCATTCAGGCGGAGGGTCAGAGAGGACCACCTCAGAGAGGTGCTCCTAGACCGAATTTCAGGCCGAATATGCCTTTAACCGGAGCCAATACAATCCCGGTGAACGCAGGAGCTCCAAGACCGGCAGCCACAAAGCCGGTTAACCTGGTAAACATGGGAGGCAACGACAACGGTGCTGGTCCGAGTCGGCAAGGTGGATACCCCGGTAATGAGTACAAGGAGGCTCATCAAAGTTATGTGGTTTTTGTGACCGAGCCAACTGACAAGAAAAGTCAGCTGCGAAGGGCGAAGGAGGTGAATGCAGTCATGCCAGCAGTCCCAAAATACCTGAATTGGTCCGAGCAGGAGATCACTTGGAGCAGGGCTGATAACCCCAGAATTATGCCAAGTCCAGGAAACTATGCACTGGTGGTGGATCCGACTTTGGTTGGACCCAAGCTTAACGTGAGGTTTAGCCGAGTCTTGATTGACAATGGCAGTGCCATAAACATCATGTATCGGGACACAATGGTCAAGTTGGGTATTTCGCCGAATCAGTTGCAGCAGAGCAGTTGTACCTTCCATGGTATAGTACCCGGGGTGTCTTGTTCCCCAATGGGTAAGATCTGGGTAGATGTGCTGTTTGGTACCAAGGACAATCACCGGCTTGAGAGTCTCGAATTCGAGGTGGTAGATTTGGAGAGCCCATACCATGCTCTGCTCGGCAGGCCTGCGTTAGCCAAGTTCATGATATCCACTCATGTGGCCTACCTCAAGATGAAGATGCCTGGCCCGAATGGTATTATCACTGTTGCGGGAGATTACAAAAAGGCCATACAGTGTGCCACGATCGGTTCCACCTTAGCCGAATCATTGGTGATCCAAGCTGAGAAGAGCAAGATGCATGAGGTGGTGGCAATGGCGAAGTCAGCTCAGCTCGGTGTGCTGGCTATGACCAATCCGGATGGAGGTGCAACATTTGAGATGCCCAAGGAGACAAAGAAGATCCCCATTGACCCGGAGAACCCGGAGCGCATGGCCATCATTGGTGCCGGGTTGGGAGAAATAGGAAAGCGCGCTCTGTCACTTCCTCCGTGAGAATCGGGATATCTTTGCATGGTCGGCTAAGGACCTGCCTGGTGTTCCGAGGGAGTTGGCAGAGCACTCTTTATTTGTCAGGCCGGATGTAAAACCGGTGAGGCAACCGACTCGGCGTCTCTCAGATGATCGAAGAAAAGTGGTGCTGGATGAGCTGGCTAAGTTGCTTGCAGCCGGATTCATTATGGAGGTGTTGCATCCAGACTGGATATCCAATCCGGTTCTGGTAGAGAAGAAGAAGGACGAACCAGCGGTGGTCAAGGTGTGGCGCATGTGCATCGACTTCACCAACCTAAACAAGGCGTGCCCGAAGGATCCGTTTCCTTTACCTCGGATTGATCAAGTGATCGATTCTACTGCTGGGTGTGAGTTGTTGTCTTTTATTGATGCGTACTCTGGTTTTCACCAGATACCACTGAACCCTAAAGATCAAATAAAGACTGCTTTTATTACCCCGTACGGGGCGTATTGCTATCGTGTCATGTGTTTCGGTTTGAGAAATGCCGGTGCAACTTATCAGAGATGTATGCAGAAATGCTTACACTCCCAAATGGGCAAGAATGTGCAGGTGTATGTCGATGATATCGTCATCAAAACTAAAGAAAAACACACTCTCCTCGAGGATCTCGAGGAAACATTTGTGAACTTGAGAAAATATCGGTTGAAATTGAATCCGGATAAATGCACCTTTGGTGTCCCGGCTGGAAAGTTGCTCGGTTTCCTTGTATCGAGCCGAGGTATTGAGGTGAATCCGGCTAAGATCCGAGCCATAGAAAGAATGAAATTGCCTAAATGTCTAAAAGATGTACAAAAATTCACCGGGTGTTTAGCCTCGTTGAGTCGGTTTGTGAGTCGGCTAGGAGAAAAAGCCTTGCCCTTGTATCAGTGATGAAAAAGAGCACCGGGTTCACGTGGACCCCGCAGGCAGATTCGGCTTTCAATGAATTAAAAAAGATGTTGTCCACTGCACCAATTCTGGCGTCACCTTTGCCGAATGAGCCAATGCTACTTTACATTGCGGCCACTAACCGGGTCGTAAGTGTGGTCATAGTGGTAGAGCGAGAAGAGGAGGGTAAATCCGTGCAGAGACCGGTGTACTATTTAAGTGAGGTGATCTCAACCTCAAAGCAAAATTATCCTCACTACCAGAAGATGACATACGGTGTATACCTGGCGGCCAAAAGTTGAAACATTATTTCCAAGACACCCGATTACCGTGGTGTGTGAAGCTCCAATCGCGGAGATCATTGGGTGCAAAGATGCGACTGGCCGGTTGCCAATGGGCAATAGAAGTATCTCCTTACACCCCGCATTATGAGAGAAGGGATGCTATCAAGTCTCAGGCTTTACCGGATTTCCTTTGTGACTGGGCCGAGATGCAGTATGACCACCCAAGCCGGATTACAATTACTGGAAGTTGCACTTTGATGGCTCCAAAACCAAAATCGGATTAGGTGCTGGGGTGGTACTCACGTCACCGAAGCAAGATCAATTGCGATATGTGTTGCAGATTCATTTCTCAGCATCAAACAATGTGGCCGAATATGAGGCACTGATCCATGGGCTTAATGTGGCTAGGGACATCGGCATCCGCCGAATAGAATGTTTTGGTGATTCGGATTTAGTGGTGCAGCAGTCTTCTGGAAATTGGGATGCTCTTGATGCCAATATGGCACTGTATCGGTTTCATGTCCAGAAAATTTCAGGATTTTTTGAAGGCTGCGAGTACAAGCACATACCTCGGTTGGAGAACGAAGCTGCTGATGTCCTGTCAAAACTCGGGTCGTCTAGGGATGCAATTCCACCCGGATATCCTTGAATCACCTAAGGGTCCCTTCAATCAAACCTTCGCCTGATTCCGAGTCAATTTTTATCCCAAAGCAAGAATCTGAGGCTGTCCCTATGAATGTTGATGTCGGGTACATTGGGGAAGACCCGGGGACTGCATGGCGAGACCCGGGGACTGCTAACCGGATCTTAGGAAAGAGGAGCAGAGAAGATGTGCTAACCGAATCTTAGGGAATGGGCAGAAGCTGATAGAAGAAATAATGGCGGCCGAACCAGTGGAATAGATGAGCACTTATTCCCTTTGCATCCAGTACCGGAATGGGCTGAAGAAATCATGAAGTTCATGTCGGAGGGGAGTTTGCCAATGATGAAACCGAAGCTAGGCGAGTGCAGAGGAGGTCCAAGGCTTACACCATCATCAACAAGGAGTTATACAAAGGAGTGCAACCGAGGTGCTACAGCGTTGTGTGGAGCCAGCCGAGGGCAAGGAGATGCTCCTGGAGATACATCAAGGAGAATGTGGACATCATTGCAGCACAAGAGCCCTGGTGGCTAAGGTGTTCCGGCATGGATTTTACTGGCCCACTGCTCACGCGGATGCAGAGGACATAGTCCGAAAATGTGAAGGATGCCAAAGGTTTGCCAAGCAGACACACTTACCCGCATCGGCGCTCAAAACAATTCCTATCACTTGGCCGTTTGCTGTGTGGTGTTTAGATATGGTGGGAGATTTCAAGCCGGCTAGGGTAACATGACACATATGCTGGTGATGGTGGATAAGTTCACCAAGTGGATAGAGGTGAAACCAATCCGGAAGTAGATGGTCGTTCGGCTGTAACTTTCCTGAAAGAAATTATTTTGAGATACGGATACCCTCATAGCATCATCTCGGATAACGGCACAAACTTTGCTGTCGGAGAGTTTGCTCGGTTTTGTATGGATAAGGGAATCCGGCTAGATATAGCCTCGGTGGCACATCCGGAGTCTAATGGGCAAGTGGAAAGATCAAATGCCCTGGTGTTGGCCGGCATCAAGGCTCGTCTCATTGAACCATTGCTGAAAACTCCGGGATGCTGGATAGACGAGATACCATCAGTACTGTGGGGTCTAAGGACCACGCCGAATCGGTCAACTGGCTATACGCCATTTTTTCTGGTTTATGGGGCAGAAGCTGTGCTACCCACTGACATAGAACATGATGCACCAAGGGTGGCAATGTATACTGAAACCGAGGCAAAAGAGGCCCGGGAAGATGCAGTGGATCTGCTAGAGGAAGCAAGAGAATTGGCTCTATCTCGGACAGCAATATACCAGCAGAATCTCCGACGATATCATAGTCGAAAGATCAGCCCTCGAGTGTTTCATGAGGGAGATCTTGTACTAAGGCTGGTGCAGCGCAGCAAAGGCCGACACAAGTTGTCACCTCCATGGGAGGGACCATTCATTGTGAGCAGGGCTATGCACAATGACTCGTACTACCTTGTAGATGCACAGGAACCAAGGAAGGATGGCCTGGACAGACCCGGAGAAACTAAGAGACCCTGGAATGTAGCTCTGCTTCGACCCTTTTACTCCTAAGGGCGCAATGTATGTATTTCAGTTTATCATAAATGAAATTGCAGCAATCCGAGTCTGGACTCGGGGACTGCTTCGTCCTTATGCATGTGTTTTTATTACTGTTTTGTCCATACCGTTCATGTGTCGAATTGCTTTGAACCTCGTCCCAAAATTCAAGTAATGTATGCTGTGTTGTTGATCTCGTGACTCGACTGACAAACACCAAAATGGTAGTCAAGAGCAGAGATGAGGAATATGGGAAACATGAAAATGGACTCGGGGACTCGGTCCAAAACCGATTCGGCAGATGTCGTTTACTAACCCCTGTTATTTATTTTTTGTTTATGTTAGATGATTCTAAACCATAACTCGCATGTTTCAAGTATTGTATGCTATGATTCCTATCTTGTGACTCGACTGTCAAACACCTAAAAGGTAGACAAGAGCAAAGATTCGGCAAAAATAGTAAACAAGAAAACAGACTCGGGGACTCGGTTTAAAATGATCCAACATAAACCTCGTCCGGATCGCATTAAGCTAAATAAGAGTAGTCTCGAAGAACTTAAATTGTTTTACATCTGCTCCCGGCATACCGGGGATTTAACGTTTTTTCACTAAGTCACTTCAGGAAGCGGCAGACTTGGTTGTAGCAGGTTCGGTTACAGGAGCTTCGGTTGCAGGAGCCTCGGGCGCGCGAGCTTCGGTTGGAGTAGATTCGGTTGCAGGGGGTTCCGTTGCTGGAATGGACTCAGAAGATGGAGGAACTTCAGGGGTAACCTTGCGTGGAGAGCTTGAAGGCTGGGCAGATTCGGAAGTATCCGGATCAGCTGAAGCTTGTTTGGTAATCTCTGCCGAATCAGTTGCTGGTATCTCGAAGTCTGGGCCGGAGTTGCTTCGGTATTCTTAGCCGAGTCAGAGGCTGGGATCTTGATGGACTTGATAGGAGCATCTTCGCAGAGTTAGCCGAATCATCAGACTCGCCCAGAATCGGCATATTCTTCAGCGGAGGCATCGTCCGATTCCTCTTCTTCAGTCTCTTCCCCATCAGAGTAGACCGGAGCCTCCAGATCAAGATGTTTGGTGTTTGCAAATTCCGCCATAAAGTTGGCAGTTCCTCGCGGATCTTGATCCGGTCAGGATCTGAGCCCATGAAGAACCCTCGCGAAGGGAGCGCACTTGGCGAGATCAATCAGTTCATACCAAGACATGATAAGATCAAGGCGGCATCAGCACCAGCGCGGGCGACGAAGATCTCCATTGCTGTAACCGGCTCTTCGTTTGATCCAGATCTTTGATTAGCTCTCGCAGACCGGACTTGCCGGATCAGGAAACAAGATTCGGTGAGCCTTGAGGCTTGCATTGAGCAGATCAATGTGGGAATCCTTCAAAGGGCAATCCGAGCCTTGAGTGCAGTAATGTGATCTTCAATGTCCCATGTCTCTGGTAAGGGGCCCAGCAATTAGCTCTCAGCTCGGGCGTCTCTCACAGCTTTGGCGGCTTGAAGCCGGATGCTGGTAAACTCTCCTACAAACAAATAAGCTAATACCGAGTTAAGCGAGAAGGAACACAAAAATATATGTCGGATAAGAGCAGAAGGAAAAGAAGATTCGGCAAAACTTACGGTCCATGTCATCATTAGGCTAGCAAGTGCAGACAGCCATTTCGCACTGGCTGCTTTGTGAGCACTCAATTCTTCTTTCGCCGCTTTAACTTCGGCTTCAGATTCGGCAATGGCCGTTTGAATTTGCTTGTCCAGTTTGGCCCGCTCGCAAGTCCGGCTTTGCAAACATCTCGCTCCTTCTGGATAGTGTCTTTTCCTTCCGCAGCGTATCCCGCTCCCTTTGACCTTCTCCTTCACTTTTTCAACCCGGTTAAGCTCTCGCTGGAGCCGAGCCACCTCTGACTTTTGCTCCTCTAAAGCGCGCTTCTGCTCTTCTTCTTTATTGTCCATTTCAAGACAGAGCCCATCGAAGGAAGTTTGGAGCTTCTG
The DNA here is from genome assembly GCA_947311845.1 of Poa pratensis. Lineage (NCBI taxonomy): Eukaryota > Viridiplantae > Streptophyta > Magnoliopsida > Poales > Poaceae > Poa > Poa pratensis. Next base: position 26,214,145 of record CAMZMU010000073.1, on the reverse strand, counting down.
ATGCTGATGGGCGAGCTGCTTAAAGAGCTTGCTGCGAGCGGTCATGGTTTCCTGAAAGAAAACAGCAAATGGCGTCAAAAGAATCTCGGGGACTGGCCCGAGATTAACCGAATCAGTTGGAAAAGAGACTCGGGGACTGGAAGTCCCACGGTTTCCTCGGTTAAGACAACATTCATGATCAAGTTTTATAGATTCAAGCCGAATGACTTTCTTACTCGGAGGAGTATCAGTCGTTCGACCCGAATCTCGGGGACTGGGAATAGTGCAGATTGATAATGATAAAGTAAAAGCAGGATTCGGTAAAGTTACCTCGAAGACCCGGTTAGCTTCAACAACCGAGGTCTGCACGGAGTGTAGAGATTGAAACATCCGACTAGGCCCAGCCGGATGTGGCGCTGAAGTAGAGAAGTCTTTGGCGAGGTCAGCATCATTCCAAGCTTCAATGAATTGCTTGGCGGACTCGAGCTTATCGCTGCTCGGAGGGCGGGGATTCGACAGGGCCTGGCCGAATCGAATCGCTGATGGGGCGGCAGGAACTTTCTGCTAGTAACCACCTGCTTATCCGAAGTGGTTGGAGTTGAGCCAGAGGCACCTTGAGTCGGCTTGGGTTGCGGTGACGCACCCGGGGTCTGCTTCTGCTTTTGTTGCTTCTGCTGCTGTTCGGAAGTTTGTTGTTGCTGCCGTTTCTTCTTCTGCTGCTCTTGGTTTAGCAGGGCTTGAGCTGCGGGAGTAGGACGAGAATCCGGTTTAGGCAAGGGCTTAGCCGATACCCTAGCTTTGTCCTTCTCCAGCTCCTTCAGAGGGCGTGGCCAGGTTGAATCTCGGACAGGAACCAGGGTTTCCTCGCTCTCCAAGTCAATAACCGGCTCTGATGCGGGAGTCGGCTGGGGAATGTTGGCAGTTGTAGTACGCACTGGAGAAGTAACAACCTTTTCAGGAGACCGGTTCTCCATAGCCGAATCCAGTGGAGGAATGGGAGAAGAGATGGATGAGTGAGTTTGCTCGGTGACGATGACGTCACTGCATAAGGCAGAGTAAACAGTTAATCCGGATGAAGATAACTCGGTTAATAGAGGAAGAAAGCAAATAAAGTTAAGTTGATATTACCCCTTGGTGGTTGGCATGGGCTTGAGCCGATTCGGCTTGGAACCAGCTTTCTTCCTTCTCTTAGCTTGAGGGGCATCAGATCCGGGCGCATCAGCGCGTTTCCGGGATGTCCCTTCAGCATCTTGTTTGGCTGGAACAGAAGGTGGTGACCATGAAATCGGAATAGCTTCAATGGGATCTAGAACATAGCAATCATCACCTTCCTCTTCGGAAATGCTGTGAACGGTTGTTTGCTTACCCTTGCGGATTGGCTTGGTGCGCGGAACCGGCAAATAATCATCCGTATCCGGTTCCTCTTCGCCCTCGCGCAGCGGGCTGCGATCCCGTGCCCATACCTTTGTGGAAAGATCGCCGTCTTCGGTGATCTGGCGGTCGAACAGCTGCAGTAAAATCAAGGCAAATCCGGATTAGTCCAATGACATTTTTTGGGAGTACGGATTAACCCGGAGAATGATGTACTAACCTGCGGTGGAAGTGCGTCCCGGTGAAATGGCTCCACGCCCCATTTCCACTTATCCGGCATCTCGGTGAATGCAATGGCATTCACGCGTCTCTTGACGGAAGTTTTGGTGAGGGCGTGTTTGCTGATCCGGGTAGGATCTAGCAGACCGCTCATATGGCAAATCTTGTGTTGACGTTGTTGTAAAGGACTGACACGGCGGGAGATAAAGGTCCGGAGGAGATCGTCCGAATCCAGGCCCTTCTCCACAAGGTCCTCCAGAGTTTCATGTATTGTCTGGAGCTCTGCAATGGTTTCAGCCGGATTATATCCGAAGTTTAATTCGGCTGTGGGTGGCTCGATCTTGAACTCGGGCAGATTGAGGGCATCATGGCCTTCAGCACTCTTCACATAAAAGAAAGTCCTTTGCCACTTCTTGACAGTGTCTAGGCCAGTGATACGGGGAAAGACGGATCCCGTCCTCGGCGTAATGCTAACCGAACCACAAGCAGTCATCAGCTTCGGCTTGGTGCCTGGAATAGTCTGCTTGCGGAGGTGAAAATACTTTGCCCATATATCGACAGTCGGCCAGACACCGAGATAGCCCTCGCAAAAGGAAGTAAAGGCCGATAGAGAAACGAAGGCATTAGCCGGGAGGTGATGAGGCTGTAAGCCAAAGAAATCTAGGAAAGCCCGGAAGAAATCACTCGCCGGCAATCCGAATCCGCGCTCAAAGTGCGCTAGAAACACTACACGTTCACCAGGTTCGGTGACCGGTGCGAGTTCCTTCCCCGGTTTGCGGCATATAACTTGAGAGGTTATACGCCGGGTGCTTAATAGCCATTCCAGATCGTCCTTTGTCACATCAGAACCCTCCCATCTGCCGGGAGGAAGCTTCGCCATATCCGGATCAATCCTGCAAGAGGTCGGATAGGGCCGAGTCAAAATGAATCGGATAATGGTATAATCGAATCAGATCTAAAGTGATTCGGCTAAGATTATCCCGGATGAAACTAGCCGGGTTCAGCAGAGAAGGTGATTCGGATGGCAATCACAAACACCTTCCGCAAAAGTCTAGGGTTACACAAGATCTACCGCAGCGGTAAAAAAGAAAAAGAATTCAAGTGAAAAGGCTAGTAGAACTGTTCAAATGGTGGCAAGCTAATCTAAGGCAATCTAGTAGGAAACCTAGAAAAGGGATCTACGGAATGTGCTAAGGCATAACCATGGATTTATATGGGAATGAATCTACAAAAAGAAACAGGCGTAAGTTCCTCGTGGGTGCGAACTTGGTCGCGGTGGCCATGGCCGGAGGAAGAAGAACTTACGGGTATGGCGCGGCGAGGAAGGAGCCCAGTGGAGAAACGGCGGTGCAGGGCGTAGTGCGCGGCTCCGGCGAAGTCTTCTCAGGTGTTGAGGACGTCTCCGGCGCGGCAAGGTTGCGAGGGCGAGATTGCGGCGGCGGCAGTGGCGCAGATGGAGGTTTTCGGAGTGGGGAACGAGCGGAGAAGAAGAGAAACCCCCGCACCCCTATTTATAGTGCTAAGTGGTAACTGACGCACTACTGCGCAGTTTTCGGGGCGTCGCAGGATAACTGCGCCCTGGAACTTTGTGGTCTCCGCTGTGACCGTGTATTTCAGACACATGGTGGGTCACAGAATGGGAAGCGGTTGTACGGATCAAATGTGCCTGTCAGCGAAGAATTCGAGGAGACACGGTCATTTGGTCAAATACACTCAAGTGTCCGGTGGATCCGGATATTGTGCTGACATTGGCATGTCAAATCAAAGACCCGGATAACACGGCTTTGCGCAGAGATTTCCGGCCAAAGTGTCCCGGGAAATCCGGAGACAAGTTTATGTGATTCGGTTAGTAGTGCTTGTTTTTAACCTGCTACGGTTCTTCAGCCGAGGCTGTAGAACCGTACCAGCTTCGGGGACTACTGTCGGGGGGCTGCCCCCGGGTAGGGCAAAGATGTGGTATAATGGATGATAAAGAGCTGGCCGGATCAGTGTCTAGCCGGGTCACTTGGGCCGGATCTCCTGGGAGAGTCGGTTAGCTCTCGATCAAGCTGGAGTGCGGAAAGAGGTCAAGGAGGATCCGGTAAAGTCAAGCCAGATCGGATTAAAGAGTACCGGTTAAATTAGCCGGGTTGGTCAGGAAGGATCCGGATAAGGTAATCCGGATATGGCACGGGGGCCAAGTAATGTCAGTAAGGTCACGGGACCTGCAGTTCTACTGACCGAGGTTCAGAGGACAGCAAGGTCGAGCCACAGGTTTTCCGGATCGCAAGGCCCTAGGCGCTGACTTGGCTAATTAGGGAAAGGAGCAGTGGCTAGGCCTCTGTGGTCTACGCGGCCTTAAGCTCAAAGAGGTAAAGACAGACCTGTGGTGGACAGAGGGTGAGCTGGGCTGAGTGACAGTGGCCAGTGTTTGTCCTGTTCCCCTTGTCCTTGCCATTACCATCTGCGGCCAGGGGCATTATGGTAATCCGGTTAGTGTATAAGTAAGCTACCACATCCTCCAGTGCAAGGGAGGGTGGAGAGAACGAGCATCATTTCCCCCAAGCTCCATCTTCTTCCTAGAGTTTTCACCATTGTTCTTCATACAGCTCAAGGAGCGCTCTGTACTTGTAAACACTTGAGATATAAAGAGAGTAGGCTAGTGCTGCAGTAGGGGTGTTACTTCCACAAGAGGGCCCCGAAGCAGGGTACATCGCGGTGTTCTTTGCTTCTTCTTGGTTCTACTTGTTCTTGCTTGTTCTTGCGAGTTCTTAGTTGTTCTTCATGCGTGCTTCGTGAGTGCGCAAACCCTCCCCGGATCCCCCAACGTCCTAGCGAGCCCACAACTTAAGCCATCCTATGGCATCTGCCGTGACACCACCACGACACCTGTACAATAGACAAAAGGTACAGTTAATGGGCGCTCACAGGTCACAACAATGTGTTACAATTAATGAATACACCCGCCAACTATAGTACTTTCTATTTAGCATAAACTTGCAATATAGACCAATTGCAACAGTAAGAACTCAGAGCTGGTAGTAAACAAAATAAAAGAGAAAAGACAGAGGAAGAGAGACGATGGTAAGTCCCAAATAAGAAGTTTTGCTTGCTTCAGTTTTACCAGAATATGTTCTGCCTGATGGATGGAGATCTTGATAAGTTTATGTCTGCAATAATTTGTTCCCACTTTCGAATTAGCATGTGGCATTCAATAAGTTTATGTCTGCAATAAATATTTGTGAGACTATGTAAGAGGGAGGGGAGAAGCCAAATAAAGAGGGAACAAAAGGCTGTGTACCTTGAATCTGGTATTCGTTCCTTTTGTTGTTCCTGTAGAATGAAAGATCCATAAATCTCGTGCATCCTTAATATGTTCATGAAGCAAAGAGGAGGGTGGCAGGAGAGTGAGAGCGTACCAGAATATGATTTAGTTAATTTGGAGGTCCCTGTAACAAATGCATATTTGCCAAAGAAATACATACAACTGGTAAGAATCTAGCTATGCAGATTAAGAAACATGAAACCTGAATAGAAAAATAAATAGAGCAGCATGGCTGTGTTCAGGAATCTTTCATCATGTAGCAACTCAAATAGAGCAGCATGCTACAAAACTGAGCTGTCCCAAAAAAAATACTACATATATGTAATGTGCAGCAAATTATTTGACAAAATATAAAGCTTGATTGCATCTGGAAAGTAAATTAGTGAAAAGAAAATCGCAAAGAGAAGATAAGCCAAGAAACACAAACTAAAGACAAAATCCCAGTAATACATACCTTGAATAGTCAATAAAATAATTAGCAGTTGGGTATAATTTTGTTGATGCTTGTTGTGACTCCTCCTTACAGTCTTCTATTGGAAATCTAAAAAAAAGGAAGATTAAAACAGTTCAGGACCTAATTGAGCATATATACACAGTCCAACTGGAACTGAAGCTTCAGAAAACCTAATCGTAGCTTCAGAAAATAAAGAGAATTCTGCAGTCCATGTATATGTTCTAAAGAAGCAGATCTGTAGTATTTTGATTGACGTATACTACATATAGATTCCCATTCTTTCCTCCTTTTTTGGGGTTCTCAAGGTTTCTGTAACTGTTATCGTTCTTGTAATGGGAACATGTGGCATTTCTCCAATGCTCGTGAGATTTGTACATAATGGGCCACTGAAAGAAGGAAATTTTCTCTAGTCTAGTAGTGTGATCAGTTGAGCTTACTGGAATATCTGAGAAAAGAATCAGGCATTAATCAGGTCCCTACCTTTTAAAAAGGAACTCGAAGGATTTGGTACTTGGTAACTCGATAGGGATCCATCTGTTTAGTGTTTTAACGTGTTTAACCAGTATAATTCCTTTTGTTTTGAGTGATAGAAATTAGTTAAGCTACAAAGAAAGGCTAGTGAAGTTTGATCAATCTTAGGCACTGTTATATTCTGAACTTTAACATCAACAATGTTGGACAAATACATTACGAAAATATATATCTTATGGTTGATCAAATGATATGATTTGGTGTTGTAGATCTTCATACTTTGGTATAGTATATGTACCTTTCAAACCTAAAGAGCATGGACATTCTGGGTAAATTTAACGCTATGTATTTGGGGACCGAGAGAGCAGTTACTTTGGTTCTGTCGTCCATCAGCAAGAGCATCTAGCGTCCGCACGAGATCACCAAATTTTGGCTTCTGCAAGTACTCATCCACAAACTCATGGAAGCTTTTCCTCAGAACCAGCTGAAGATCATACTGCAAAAAGATCACAGGTTAAGATGAGGAAGCAGCAGCAGGGGAGCCCAGAGGAGCGGCAAGAGCGAAAATAGAAACAGTGGCAAATGGCCAGATATCTCAATGGCGAACTGTTTCAGAACGAAGGAGAGCGAGAGGGAAGGTGAGAAGGGGTCCTTGAGGACCGGTAGCTCACCACGAAGCTCGTCGGAGGGTCCTGGATGCACGGCGAGGTAGGGAACGACCGGAATCGTGTTCTTCCATGGTGGCCAAAATCGAGGACGACGCGGGCGGGGCGGGAAAATTCTTCGGACTCCGGGCTTCCCGGCAAGCGTGGCTCGGCGGCGACGAAGAGGACGCAACGGAGGGGCTCCAGAGCTTCTTATCATGGCTTGAGAAGGCTTGAATCGGCGGCGATTTGAGAAGGATCCGGAGCTAGGGTTTCGGCTAAGGTGGGGAATTAGGGGCTCTGCTCCCAGGACGCGGCGCCCAGTGAGGAGGTGGAGGGCGGCACGGCGGTGCCTCCCGTGGCCGCCGATGCGGGCGGGGAGGGCCGTGGCGGCAGGGCGGCGCGTCGGCGCCGCCGGCGTTTTTCCGCCGTCGCGCGAGAGAGGAAGGAAGAGGGAGGCTGCGAGGTCGTTTTATGAAAACGACCCTCATATTTCCCGTAGTTGCAACGCTGGCGGCGTCCGGATGCGCGCGAGAGAGAGGAGAAGAAGATGAGATGTGGGTGCGTTTTACACGAAGATCCCTGTTGTTTGTGGAATTTGCAAGTCAGTCCTTTTAGGTTTTTTTTTAAATTTCCCGCACTGTTCAACACTGTAGATGAACAGTGTTTACTGTTGCTACTACAGTCGCAGGCGCGGAGAGGCGGCGGAATTGCCCAGAACTTTTTAGGTTTTTTTGTAAATTTCCCGCACTGTTCAACACTGTAGATGAACAGTGCTTACTGTTGCTACTACGGTCGCAGGGCGCGGAGAGGCGGCGGAATTGCCCAACTTTCATATAGTTAGTAATGTGTCGTCGCTAACGTTCCGCTAGAGATTGGTCTCGGGAAAGATAGACTCATGCCGTACGTCGTTGCATTGATTAAACCTCACATGGACCAGGGTCCGCTAAATTTCTTGTTTTGACCGCTTTTAGCAAACGTGCTAACCATCACGGCGGAAAATGATGCCGCCACGAAATAGGACTCGCAATAAGTGTTCGTATGTACACCACGTTTTAAAAAAAAATCAGTTGAAGCACGGGCATGCCCTGACCATGGCGTTGGCCTCACCCTCATCGGTACACGGACAGTCCCCAACACGAGGGGAGAAATACCATAGAGCTCCTCTCCCATGGAGCCAAAATCAACCTCACCAATTGGAAACGGCATAGAAATGGTCTTCAACATAGCCGACACAAGAGAGAGATTGCACAGAGCAACTTTCGCCCGCATCAGGCAAACCTGCAACTGCTCAGACTGAGCTGCCAAACAAATCGTGTGGTGAATCGCTAGCTGACAGCTCGCACCGTGCACTCTTTCCCCTCATTTATTGCTAGAGGATTTTTTTTAAACAAGTGCTAGAGGATTTTAAACGCCCCTTAAGCACAACCACAACCCTTAAACGCGTGGATCAGCGTTTAAAATCGCCATTTATAATTTGTGATGTTGTAGTGTAAATTGCAATAAAAACTATGACAACTCAACATATATGGGCATGCATAGACTATCAACAATCACATGTTAAGATGTCACGAACTAAGATCACATACCGTCTGATTATTCAAATGAGATACATGCGCTTTGTAGACAATTTTGCGAGTGCATAGACGATTTGTCACTGAACCGGCCGAATTAAAGTAATGTTGCATCACAAGTGGTTTAGTTTCCATCAAGTATTTCGATCTCGAGCTTTTCATTTTCTTCAGATATCTCTTAAACTCTTCCGATCGAGTGGTTGAATTTTCCTCTCCAAATAAATATAAAAATAGCTTGTTGAATTGTAACTATAACATTGTCGTCATCCGAGATCTCTCAAGATTAGTGAGGGCAAGAGGGTGACGTAGTTGGAAACAGTCAATCGTATGGGTGTTTTTTATTCCTACATTCCCACTTCTGTAATACCAAATATGATTGATAAACTACACCAACATATAGCACTGAATCCTAAACCATTGAAAACTATTTTCCATCTTAAAATTAACAAGTACCAACATGCCAGTTGTCAACCCAACATTACGCAGGAACGTGGTTCTGTGGAGTTTTACATCATACATTTTTAGTACCAAGGTCATTACATGCATTAGCACATTCTGGGTTTTTGCTTGACCGTCTGCGTCGGTTTTATCCATCTCAGTTTTCATTAAAGTCTAAAAAGTTAAGAGTGGTATGTATGTGTAAGAGAAAACGAGTTACTACACAGAAACATGGAGACGGTAAGTATAACATGCCTATGAACTTCGTTTAATTCTGCAATTTGGCATTACTGAGTACACATCATTTGGATTCAACATATCCTTTATCTTTAACACGTAATAACATGACTATAAAAACTAAATGTGCATCATATGACATATGCCTTATTTATTCATTTTGATAATGTGTTGTGTTGTGACCGGACTTGGTGTTGGCCAAGACTTTTATTTGGTGCTTACTCTATTATGGACTGACTTTGATTTTCCATATTTTGGTGGCCGGATTTCTTGTTACCATTCATTATTTTATTACAAATGAAAAAAACAAAAAACAAAAGTTGGGCCGTCCGTTTGGGTGTGTCGCCTCGGGCAGCAACCTCATGTGCCTGACATGTTTCTGGTCCCCAAAACCGGACATATTTTGGGTTGTGTTGGACAAGTTTCTATGGTGCCGGTGGAGATGCTCTCACACGGTTTAGTTTCTATCAAGTATTTCGGCCTCGAACATTTCACATTTTCTTTAGAGCTCTCTACAACTCTTTGCGGTCAAGTGGTTGAATTTCCGTCTTCAAATAAACATAAACCTAGCTTGTTGAATCATAACCGTAGCATCGTCGTCAACTGAGATATATGAAGATTAGAGTGTGACGTAGTTGGAAACAGTTAATCGGATGGGCTTTTTTATTCGTATTTTCCCTACTTTTGTAATAGCAAATAGGATTGTTAAACTACAGTAACATATATAACTGAAAACTAAACAATTAGAAAAACTATTTCCATTGCGAAATCAACAAGTGCCAACATTTCTTTTAGCATAACAAGAGACCCAAAAACGACTTAGAAATCTAAACCCAATCCAACCATACACTCCACTGGCTGTCCAGTCCACCCGCATCCTCTCCAGCCTCAACCCGTTATAAATAGAGAGAATTCCTTCTATGACACTACTCCTAAAATATGATGCCTTATGTGACACTCCCAACTTTTTCCTTCCTTCTATGTCCACTTATGTAAAATTTATGCCTCACATGACACTCTAGTGTATTTTTAGAGGTAACGGTGTCAACTTTTCACATACAAAGTCACTTTTGCCCCTGGTTCAACTATACTAATAATCCCTTAAAAAAAAAACTAATAATAACTGAAACGCTAATTCAAAAAATCGGCAGAACCTCCCCTGTATTTTGATGCCATATCCCCTGCACACAGTTTATATGTATATAATTGATTGAACAATTCTCAACAAGTGCCATAAGCAACCAGATTCACACATAAGTCACCAATAGTTCACATATGTCAGGCTAAAGGACTTCCAAAAGAACCATCATATCACAGGAACTCCAAAAGAACCATTACATCAATGGAAGAGCATAGAAGCATATGAAAATTACAAGCTGAGCCTTCTTTTGCTTCTTGTGCTCATTGCAGGGCTAGGAGGGTTAAACTTTCTGCTCCTTGTGCCCATTGCTGGGCTATCAAGTGGCACCGGAATCTTCTCAGCAACCTTCTTTTTCGTCTTGGCCTTCTCAATGGAGCCAGTTTTTGATCTGCACATGCGTGTATGGCAACAGTAAGTTTATGGCAGCAGCAAGTTTATGGCAGCAGCAATGGAATACATAAAAGTACCTCTTTGAACCTCCAGATTCAGTGTTGTCATGTTTTCTCTTTTTCTTAGTTGTAGTTTCCAAGCTTTGGCTATGATGAGAAAGAAACAACTTAGAACATAAACTGAGTTTTCATACTCATTGGCAGAAGTGTATAAGTGCTAACCTTGGTGGTGGAAAAAGCATCCTTGTTGGTGCTCCATCCTCGCAAGGCACAATGGACTGGGCTGTTTTGCTAGTCTTTGCCCTCTTCTTTGGTCGTTCTCTACATGAGCAATAGGAAAAGTAGTTAACACATGTAGTTGCAAACAAAAATAATAAGAGAAGCAAGAAAGAGTAATCTATATTACCTAATAGCCAACATTGCAGCAATGTCATCAGGGTTACCCTTCTTACAGTTGTGCCAATGATGCCCATATTCCTTACAAATTGGACATAAGTGCTTGCCCTTTTTTCTTTTCTTGTCACTACAACCTTTATATCTCTCAGTTTTAGGCCTGCCAGCTGTAGCTTTAAGTAGTGGTGGATGCATGAAAAATCCATGGTGAGATTCAGGCCATTGGCCCTTGTCAGGCATAGCAGGGATCAGGTTGGAATAAGCTGCTCTAAATTTTTCAGTGGAATAATACAAGTCAACGTAATTCTTTATGTGAGCATCGCTAAGTGACGTGATGAATGCAAGAGCATGTTTGCAAGGAAGACCACAAACTTGCCATTGTCGACATGAACATGTTCGATCTTGCAAGTTAACGACAAATCTAAAACCGCTGCCTCCTAATGCAACCACTTCAGCCACTTCTTCTGAGCATTCTACCACCTCCAAGTCGAAAAGGGTTTTTTTCACCTACAAAAGAGGAATACAAGTAAGCTAAAATCTCCTCAACATTTATCCAAGATATATTCAGAAATAAGTAAGGTTAGACAATTACCATTACAGTACGCCTATCAGCTGTTGTAGAAGCATGTATCCTCCATGGGCAATCATCTTCATCTCTTCTTTTACAATAGACCCTCAACCTACGTTGTGTGCTCTTCTCTGTGTTATAATCAAAGTCATGTTTGACTGCATGCTGGGAAAGAGCCAATCTAAACACATCCATATTGGGATATGTGGATCCTACAGTCATTGGAGGGTCTTGCTGGTCATACTCTGTATTTGGGGCATGATCTGGCTCGTGCAACTCCTCCTCCTCTATTTCAGGCTCCTCCTCGCTCTCATCCTCACTCCCATCCTCACTCTCATCCTCGCTCCCATCGTCGCTCCCATCCCCGCTCTCATCCTCTGGAACATTGGTTTTGTCTTTCTCTTTACCAGAAAAAAGAACCATATTTAGAGGTATAGGTTCTTTCTCCAAATACATTTTCTCCTCATCAATACCAACATGCTCATTCTCCGGGATTGGGTTGCAAAGATAACTATCATCTGCCTCTTTTGTGTTGTTGTCCGCTTCAGAGGGATCACAGTATGCAATCAACATCTGCACTACCTTTTCTGGATCCATCCTGCAAATCACAGAGAAATACATAAACATTGCTAATAAATGTGTTTGCTCAACAGTTTGAGGCAGCAAGTGTTGGGGAATCAAATGGATTTATAGCCAAACATAACTTAGTTCTGGTAACTACTAATAACAACATAGGTAGATATACAGGCCTGGATGGTTCATTAACACAGAATTGAGCAAACACTCTGAATATATATGTACAAACGAGCTAGATCATGCTGGACTAGTACGCAGAATCAAAACCAAGACATCACTGACAATTAACCGAATTTGACACTGTTTTGGGACTGCAAGCAATCTATATTGAGGGTAAGTAATATAGTTGCCGCAATTTGGTAGTAGTAGACGTTTTTCCTCAACCTACTAATTATCCAGAAATAGCACCGACACATGCAGATCAATGTGACTAAATCAGCAGGAGCCGACGCTCTAAATCAGCCCTAGCTGAAAGAAACCAAGTGCTTGCTCTAAATCAGTACAGCGCCTGGACCAGTCTCCTCGCCCCTGGTTCAGAAATCCACTCAAAGCAAAGCAAGACGCCCCGTGCAGTGCTATCGTCGTGGAGCTAGGATGCCAAGCATCGAGGAATCTGGAGAGTACAAGCTCGAAGCACTCACCCTTCTTGCCAATCTGCCCAAGCCGACCAGCCCGCATCGCGTTGCCCGCCCTCCGCCGCCGCGCCTTGCCCGGCCGCCGCGCCTTGCCCGTCCTCCGCCGCCGCTCCTTGCCCGGCCTCTGTCGCCGCGCCTTGCCCGGCCGCAGCGCCGTGCCCGGCCGCCGCGCCCCCTGGTTCTCCGTCAGCCGGAGCCTGCTCCATGGCGACCTCGGCCGCCGCTGCTAGGGTTCCGCGCCGCCGCTGCTAGGGTTCCGCGGGCTCGGGGACTCTGCTCGACGCGTGAAGGGTGCTCTGCTCTTTTTCTTTTGTTTTTTTATCCTAGAGAGTGCTCGATCGAGTCAAACACTGCGGGGTACTTTGGTCCAAATGGGCAAAAAGTGACGGAAAGATTTCACGTAACCGACGGCGGTGTCATGTGAGGCATAAATTTTACACAAGTGGATATAGAAGGAAGGAAAAAGTTGAGAGTGTCACATAAGGCATCAAATTTAAGAATGGTGTCACAGAAGGAATTCTCTCTTATAAATAGTGTGGATTCATCAGTCCTCGCAGCACTCACCCCACATCCCCCTTCTCTCTCCCCACCACTTCACCCTCCACTCCAAGCACAGCACAGGGTCAGGAAGCGCAAATCCATGGAGTTCTACGTGGACGAGAAGTGGAAGTTCTCGAAGAAGAGCAGGAACAACGGCAGCTGCAGGCGCGTCTCCGCGGGTGGCGGGGGCGACCCGTTCCTCAAGAGGTCGGCCAGCGCAAGAGACCAGGCGATCGGCCGGCGTGCTGCCGCGGGCGCCGGCGCCGCCTCCTCGGCGAGCGGGTGCGCGGCGCCGTCGTTCTCGAGCCGGTGCGCGGGGCTGGTAAAGGAGCAGCGGGCGCGCTTCTACATCATGCGCCGCTGCGTCACCATGCTCGTCTGCTGGAAAGACTGCTCGTAGCCACAGCCTCCCGCCGCCGCGCCCAAGATCTCTCGTGCTCTGCCCAGCAAAAGCAAGGGATTTCGAGAAGGCGGTCGATTGGGCGACGTATGTACAGATCAGGCTTAATCAACTAGGAGTCTTGTTTCTCTTCTTTTTTTCGTCCCATCTGTTGAAGGGATGTTCGTTGGAGAAATTACTTAGATGTGCTTGGTTAGCCAGTGATTAGTAGAGTACTTAGACGTGCTACTGTGGGCAAGTTTTGGGATCGCCTTCTGAAGGGGACGGGGATCTGGTACAGTTGCAGAAGCTAGGTAGCTGGCTAGGAGAAGACTCAGACAGGGCTAGCTGAAATCTAGTGGGATCTTCTTCTACTACTGCTACTATTGTACTGCCAGTGCAAGGCTGGAAAGTTGTCACTGCCGTTGATGTATGTATAGGTAAAGAAATGAGACGCGACAACATACTGTTGTGATGTCACCACAGCATTCATTTCTTCGTGTTCTTTCATTCATCAACAGCCTTTTGCATCCTCGATCTCACCAGTTTTACCGTGCCGGGTCGCCGGCCGCAAGGATGCCGAATTGAGAGAGGCGAAAGTTGACATAAGAGGAATCAAATGGAGGGTTGATGGAGGAAGACGAAGAAGCGTGGTGGGCAAGAGCGTCGCCTTTGGGATTAGGAAGAGGAAGGGGGCAGTAAACGGGGATGGTGAGGGTGATGGCCTCCTTTCCCTTGTCCTCACCCTTCTGGGACTGCCATTTGCGGCGTGGCCATCTGACGCCACTCCATTATTGCACTTGCTGCTCCCCTCCCTCCTCGATCGACTTGGAGGCGAGCCAGCAACCATGAAACATCATGTACAGCACACACAAACGCAACGAGAGTGAAAACCATGCAAAGCCACACTTCAGTTGTACTCCAGCCTTGCACAGTTAGAAAGAAGGATGGTCTGATCTGAAGCTGATACAGTTATTAATTGATGCGCAATCGATCACACTAGTACTAAGAGTACGTCTTGAAACCCATTATTAATTGCACGAAATGGAGGGTAGATCGATCAACCGAGGAGGGAATCAAATAAGCATCAAGCAATGTGCAAGAGAGAGCTAGTACCTGTGTGTGTCTGTGTGCGCCAGGCCATGCCACCGCTTTCGGCTTTGGCCCTCTCCTGCATGACGATTGACGATCAACGCAGTGCTAGTACGCCGCAGATCGCCGGGGCAAATTGTTGGTGTTGCCATCTCCACCGGGGCCTCCAATTGACCACCCAAAACCTCAATGGGTCCGGATCTAAAAAATACCCACCCGCGGGGCCTCCAAACGAAAAAAGTCCCCAAAATATGTCCGGCACCTCCAAAGAGGCCTCCAAACTTGGAGGCCCTCTCGGGGTGCCAGACATGCAAAGCGGAAATTAATTGTTGCCACTGGCCCACATGTCAGCCACATCTTTTCCTCTTGACGTGCTTATTTCCACGACCATGCCGTCGTCGCCCACCTCGCTCTGCCCTCCTACCTTGCTCTGCCACCCTTGCTCGTACCGGAGAGGACGGCCCCGCCCGAGGCTCGTTGTTGAGCAGTCCGAGGACCTCGACGCCGATGGTGGCGGCGCGCTGTCCGCGGTGTCGATCTGGTCGCCGCAGATGAAGATGGAGGACGGTGTCCTCTGGTCCGCGCTCGGCGACTATGCCGGCGTTGCCTCCGCCGGTACGCTCTCGCCGCCTACCCAGCCCACCCGGCCGCGCTGCTCGCCGGAGGTGGCCTCGCCGCAGGTCGAAGAGGAGGAGCTGGAAGTACCTGGCGCTCACCGTGCCCTCGAGTTGCTCGCCGCCCCGCTCGAGTGCCTCAGGTCGTCGCCGCACCTGGTGGCTGAACTCGCCGCCCCGTTCACGGCGGAGTAGTCCACGCCACCTCGGCCTACTCCCACGAGCCGTGGCGGCGGCAGGGACGGGCACCGACAGATCTGCTTCGAGCGCGACGTGCACGGTGAGCCGCCCTCGGTGGTCTCCATGCCTTCTGCCGGTGTGGAGAGCTCGTGCGATGGAGCGGCGCATCGGCCGTGCGGGATGCGGCCTCGAGCTGGACGACGCGGAGCTGGCATGGAGAAGCGTGGATGGACTCGAGGCTGGTAGCGACGCTGGTGCTCGCCCCGGCGTGCGTGGTGGTGCTCAGAGTATGGTGCTTCTTTTCTTGGAGACCCACTGCTCTTGTTCTGTTTCTGAATTTTGTGTAAATCAGCCGATCAATTTGGATTTTGGTTCCCTGACTTTTTCTTAGATCTTGGAGTTTGCAACTGTATATCATTGGATTTTGCTGCTCTGGTTAGTCAACAAGATTAATTTGTTTTTCTTAAACAAGAAGATCCTGAAAATGTTACGGTGTCAAATCTGCTTCTGTTTATGTTCTGAAAACTGATCGATACCTGTGTGTGCTCTGCCTCCTGAAGCAAGTGTTTGTCTAAATGCAGGCGGCTGCTTGCCGAGGCCCTTGATCTCGTCCGCGACTCCATGACCACGACCGCGACTGCGTGCCGATGCCAGACGCGGGTGCTCTGCCGTAGTAACTGATGCCCATAAGGTGTTTGTCTAAATGCAAAAAAATTGGGGGGTCAATTTTGGAGGGTGCCACTGTGGGCGGCCTCCAAATTTCGAGCGGACATGTGTCCGGTACCCCTAAAAGGGAGGAGTGTGCCGGACACATGTTTGGGGGTGCCGGTGGAGATGCTCTCATGGCCGCGCGCACGGCGACGCCGCCATTGGCCACCGCGCGAGTGGACGGTCGCGCTGTGCGCTCGTGTGGAGGGAGGGCCGGGTCGCCTTAAGCTCCCTGTGCATGCGCGTACGGATGCTGCTACCGCACGACGGCCCGTGATCCATCCAACAGTTTCCGGGAGAGAGATTGGCTAAGAGGCGTTTGGCGTCCAACGCATGCACCTGAATCTTGCTACATATGCACACCTGCATGCGCAGGTGCCCATTTTAATTACGGCATCATATCAATCACCTGCAACAAATCAGTCATATTCATTTTCATGCCTGCGAATGATTTAGGGAACTCTGCACCGCAATCAGTAGTGCCCCAATAAAAACCTTGCTGGAAATGGGTCGGAAACGTGACTAGGAAGTAGGACCTGACTACGGGCCGGCAACAGAACAGGTAGGGCTCTTGCATGAGCAGCAAAACGCAGGAGGACGAAGAAGCAATCAGTCTGCTGTTACCGGTTGGTGCCAAATCGAGGAACTCCGGCCGGTCCACCACCACCGCGCCACTCCTTCCTTGGGATCACGCGCCCGGAAGCTAACTAATCTTTCTCAAGCTAGGCGGAGACCCATGCCGATTAGTTTACCACATCGGCTACTCCTGCCCGACTCCCCAAGAGACAAACTGAATCATCCATCTCGCAGAATGTAGCAGCAAAGTCATCGATGATCGTCAGGAGAAGACGTGCGCGCGCGCGCGCGCTTTCAGGCTTACTACTACTATTTTTCCATGTGTAACTAAACTATTGTACTATGATTAACCGTGAGATATGGACTCGGGTCCCTTCGATCGATTCTGCCCGGACCCCGGATGATACTTACTTGATAGACAGAGATGCATGGGCTCTTGGCACCCAAGCAACCAGCCCTAAGACAGCAACGCTGATGCGATGGCAAGTCCAGAGATAGGGATTAGGTGATGTTGGCAGCCAGAAAAAAAGGGCACGTACGCAGGGTCACTGTTTTGCTGCAGGAAATAAAATGATGCAACATGCATCTTCGTTTCAATTCAGAAAAGAAGAAAAGAGAGCTAGTATCAGCAGATATACATGGGGTCCGGACACGATTATACACCACCACTACCAACCCACCATCAAGTAGAAAACACACTTGCCGATCTCGTTTCTTGGTTTGTTTCCCCTTCGTATTGCTCCTCTATATTTGTACTGGGTACTTTGTATTTGGTTCTATGTTGAATATACGTGGTGGAATTTGCAAAAAAAAAAGTAGAAAACACACAAGCGCGAGCGTGCGCGCGGTAGTAGAGCAAACGAAGAAGAGTGTGTCTTCTCCGGACGTGGCCCCTGTCCTGTCCTGGGCGAGACAGTCCATGTGGCTGCACCAAACACCGATGTGACGCCCCCTATCTTGTCATGCCCGGTACGGTAGTACTGTAACAAGCAGCAAGGATAAGCACGGCATTAACCAGTCAGTAGTAGATCGGCCGGCGGGAGGAGAGCATCGATACGATATCTGTGCCAATCATTGTCCTGACCAGCCTGATACGATGCCTCACTTCTTCACTTGCCCGCCCAAGTGACTGGGCTCGCTATCATACATGGGAATTTTTATCCCTCTTGACCCTTAATTTGTTTATCTATCTATATCGAGTAGCTAGGCTTTCGGGGAGTTATGTGAGAACACATACGGGGGCGAAGGGAAAGGCGACTGCTTGGCGACGGCTTGGCGACTCGCTGGCGATCGATGAATCCCGGTGACGCGCGGTCGCCCGGGAATCTGTAGGCTCCGCCGCGGCTCATGGTAGGAACGGCCTCCCCCCCAGGCGGGGTGGTGGAGGTTGAGTCCATCCGGGGACGGCGGTGGGCTGACGTCGCAGACGAGGTTGACGAGGCCGACGCGGTGGCGGCCGAGCTCGCGGCGCGATGCACAATCCCGGCGTCCCCAACCTTCGGCGACTTCCTCGCTCTGGCCCGCCGGACGCCGCCGCGTGCTGCCGGCCTTCGCCGGCGTGCGTCTGTGTGCGCTCAGCGTCCCGCGGTGGCGCCGCCATGCGCAGGAGGAAGGAGGCCGCCAGGGCAGGCTCAGGCCGAGCTCGCTGGGGAACAGGCGGGGAGGACCATGGGGAGGTGCCCTGAGGTCGTCCCTACGGGGGGGGTGCCCCGGTGTGTGGAGGAGACGGCGGCGCAGGCGGCGCACCGTGCTCTCCCGCCGCCGGCGGCGGCGCCCCCTATCGTTCCCGCGTGCGAGGCTGAGGTTGCGTGCCCTAGGCCCAACAGGCCGGCCTCGCCTGTGCGGCCCATCCTGGAATGGCGCAGGCCGGGTGCGCGTGGCGCGGCCCAAACTGGACGACCGCAATCGTCCGCGCGCCGTGCGACGCTTAGTGGCCCATCCAGGCCCATGGGCTCGTGGATGTGGATCAGGAAAGGGGCTCGGGAGTTAACCCTAGCGACCCCGGCCTCGGAGCGGTCGATCCGCAGACACGCATCTTCCGCTCGTTCTGTGCGCCCAACCCCAACCCCGCCGCCGCTCTCCGTGTCCTACGCGGCCGCCGTCGCCATGAAGCGCTCCCGCGCTGAGGAGGACGAGGAGGACGTCCATCACCGCCGGCGTGCGCGCTCGCCTTCTCCTCCTCCCCCCGCGCAGGATACGGCGGCCACCGCACGCGCCCGTGCTTCTCCTCCGCGCAGTTACCGGCCGCCTCAACGGCGGGCATCCCCTGGGGCGCGACGCTCTCCGGACCGCCGGGACAGGCTGCTCACGGGCCGGCGCTCACCTCGCCCCGAGTCCTCCCAGCGGCGCTCTCCCCGCAGGGGCGCCTCGCCGGACGGGCAACGGCGGGAGGCGGCACTGCGGCGTGACCTCGAGCAGCGCCCGTACGCCCGGGCAAGGTCACCTGAGCGGCGCCTGGACAGGGGCCGGTCGCCGGTGCGCTCCCCTGTGCGTCGCCCGGACAAGGAGCCGCGGCGGGAGAGCGGGTCGTGGCGCGAGAACCGCAACATACTGCCGCAGGCTCGTGAGGCTCCTAGGCAGGACCGCTCCATTCCAGCTGCTAATGCCCTGCCAAGAAAAAATCCAAAAAGAAGAAGAACAAGAAGACCAAACAGGGGACGGGGGGAGTCGCGGGAGGGAACCAGAGTGGGTTCCCACCTGCAACGACCCCCAACATCCCACGGAGAGCTCCGAGTGACCCGTCCCAGGCGGGGACGGTCGCACCCCGACCTCAGGCGGAGGAAGGGGAAGGCTCGCCGTCGCAGGTCACGTGCTTCAACTGTGGGGTGGTTGGTCACTACCGGTCACAGTGCACTCGCCCGGAGTGTTGCGCGCGATGTGGGGACCCTGGACACCTTGTTGCCGCGTGCACTGTGCCTGTCGCTCAGCACCGCCCTCGCCTAGAGCTCCTTGGTCACGGGGTGGAATCCATTTTCTACTACATTGACTTGGGGGGGGGGGGTGCCGAGGGCGAGTCCGCAGAACCTAGCGCAGGTGTCTGTTCTCCCAGACCAGCTCCCGCCTGTGGCCACTACGCTTACTGTGGAGATCCTTAGGGACGAGCTGGCCATGGTGATGCCAGGACACGAGTGGCAGGTGCGTGAGTTCGGCCTCCGAGTTCGCAGTGGTCTTCCCCTCTCAGGAGATGCTTCGCTTCTGCACCTTGGGGTCCACCTACACGCTTCCGATCAACAAGATCCAGGTGGCTATCAAGGCAGCGACTTCTGACCCGGGGGCGACCTACTTGTCCTCCATCTGGGTCAGGATTCACGGGATTCCAAGGGAGGCAAGGAAGAAGCACATCCTCGAGCTGATTGCGCGGCCCATGGGCAGGTTTGTGGAGCTTGATGAGCGTTCTCTAGCTGGTTCTGGTGCGGTTCGGATCAGGCTGCTCTGCCCTGAGCCGGCCAAGATCCCCGGCTCCCTCCCGCCCTTCTTCTTTGGAGGGGAAGGGGGAGAGCGCCAGGCGATCTTGGACGTGGAGCTTGACGAGGACCGTCCGCGCTCTCCGTCTCCCCAGGCTGCGGATGGGGGGAACTCGGGAGGAGGAGGGACCTCCTCTGAGGACGACAGCTCGGACGACGACGCAGACGACCCTGGTGCGGGTGGGGCGCGCGAGACTCTCTCGGGGCAGATGCCCTCACCCTCACCACCACTGCTCCTACTACGGAGACGACGACGCACTCTGCCGCCCCGGCACAGGCATCTTCGCCTGTGCCCTCCCCGCCAGCCTCACCGACACACTTTAGCAGTGCGCCGGTGAAGCTGGCTCCGGTGGACCGCCCCCGCGCCTCGCGCCCTGACTCTCTGGCGCCTCTGGAGCTCCCCCTTGCTCAGTACGGCTCCAACTTCGGCTTGCAGGGGCTGGACGCCACAGCTCTAGGCCTGGAGCCTTCTGCCTCAGTGGAGGAGGACTGTGCGAGTGTGGGGCTGGAGGTTGCCCCGCCCTCGTCGTCTCGTTCTGCGGGGGTCCTGTGCTACACCCTCTCGCCGGGTCCACCCCCACCTCCCCGACAGGGTCGCCACCCCAGGTTCCGGCGACGCCAGCCACTGGTGCCTGTGAGTCTCTCACGGTCTTCCCCGACACTCCCGTGGGAGACTCGCAGGCCCGTCCCAGCGCCGCACCAGGCAGCCCCCGCCCTCTGAGCCGTCCCGCCACAGTGCCAGGCTGGCCCTTGCTCGCGGAGGGCTGGGGATGCCGGTGCCCACGGTGGAGGAGCAGGCGATCCAGCTGACTGCGGCTCGCCGTAGTGTCCAGGTACGCGATTACCAAGCTTCCGTTTCAGTTTCTGGTTCTAGGTTTTCGGTCCTCGAGGAGGTCCCTTTGGACCATCTGTCACAGGTTGCTGCGGACTGTGGGGTGGTTTTCCGGGGAGAGCGAGGCCCCCGGATGGACCAGATTGCCGCGATCAAGGCAAAGGAGATCTATGAGGGGGCCCTCGCTGCCTCACGAGCTCAGGCGGAGCTTGAGAGGGAGACGGCCCCAGCTGCTGGGGATCCGGTGCAGGCGGCACTGGATCCTAGTAGTAACTCTGCTAGCTTGCCGGCTAGGGTGGAGACTCCCTGCGTGACCCCCCAGGCGGGGGGGAACCGGGGGAGACCCCCCAAGGCACCGTCCCGGCCCTCGACCTCTGGTAGGGCCCGCTCTGTCCCCCGTAAGGGGACTACCCCCACCAGTGTTTCCAAATGAATACCCCATAAGGTTATTCGACTGGAACATGAGGGGGTTTGGGCAGGAGGGACGGCGCAATCAGCTGCGCGAGTATATACGACGGGAAGACGTAGATATCGTTGCCATCCAGGAGACGATTAGACAGGACTTCTCTATTCAGGAGCTGCAGGGTCTCAGTCCATATAAGTTCGCTTGGCAATGGCTCCCAGCGAATGGACACTCGGGTGGTATCCTTCTTGGGGCGAAGGAGGATACATTCGAGGTAGAGGATATGGATCGCGGGGAATTTTTTGTGAGCATGTTGCTCACCCATAGGCGGACCTCCTTTCAGTGGGAGGTCATTATCGTCTATGGCCCTGCGGACCATAGTAGGTCCCCGGCGTTCCTTGCCGAGCTTAGAGCGAAGGTGGAACGATGTTCCACGCCGCTTGTTGTTGCTGGGGATTTCAATTTGATCCGATCCCCGGAGGACAAGAGCTCAGCGAACGTCGACCCCCAGCGGATGCGGCTGTTCAATGACTGTATTGCTGATCTCGCTCTTAGAGAGATCAGACGTGTGGGAGCGAGATACACCTGGACTAATAACCGGGTGGACCCTGTCCGGAGTGTGCTGGATAGGGTCCTAGTATCTGTGGACTGGGAGGTTGCCTATCCACTTTGCTCCCTCAGGGCGCTCACTAGGATAGGGTCGGATCACACTCCTCTCCTCCTCTCAACAGGAGGAGCTCAACCTCCGAGGTTGAACCGCTTTCATTTTGAGAACTTCTGGCTTGGTCAGCCAGGTTTTCAGGAAGCGGTACGACTAAAGTGGTCGGTGGCGGCTGCACATCCCCGCGTGTATATAATGCGGTAGATGTGTGGCACCACTGTGCCCAGATGGCACGCCAATTCATGAGGGGTTGGGGTGCCAATCTGGGAGCTGAGCGAGACAGAGGAAAGCCTCTCTCTTAGAGGAGATCCAGACCCTGGACCACGCCTCAGATTCCGTTGGCCTTACCGCTGAGGAGTGGCTTCAGCGGTATGCCCTTGAGAACTCCCTTATGGAGATCTACAAGGGGGAGGAGACTTTCTGGCGACAGCGAGTCGCCAGAATGGATCCTCAAAGGCGATGCGAATACGGCCTATTTCCATGCGATCGCCAATGGGCGTCGTCGGAAATGCTCTATTCCATGCCTGTGGGAAGGGGATCATCTCCTGGAGGCGCCAGGGGATATATCGGCCCACATATACTCCTTCTATAAGGAGCTCTTCACGGCGGGTCCCCGTTCTGGGGTCACCGTGCCAGTTGACCTCTGGCCAGCGAGGGCCAGGGTTTCTGACATGGAGAATGCGGAGCTCACCCTCCCATTCTTGCCGGAAGAGGTGGCGAGGGCAATAATGGAGATGAAGGCGAATTCGGCCCCTGGACCGGATGGTCTTCCGGTGGTCTTCTTCCAGACGTTCTGGGAGGAGATTAAGGGGGTGATCATGCCAATGTTCCAAGAATTTATATTGGTACATTGGTTATGTCTCGCCTTAACTTTGGTGTGGTGACCTTGATCCCCAAGATAGTGGGGGCCACGGAATCCGCCAATTTAGACCAATCACGGTCCTCAACGTCATCCATCGGATCTTCTCAAAGGTGTGTGCAACTAGGCTAGCTCCTGTTATGGAGCGCATCACGCACCCGTACCAGTTCGCCTTCCTGAAGGGGCGGTATATCCATGATGGAATCCTAGCACTGCATGAGATTATCCATGAGGTTAAGTCTCAGCGCCAGAAGGGCGTGTTTCTTAAGCTGGATTTCCAAAAGGCATATGACCGCTTGGACTGGGCTTTCTCCGGTGGCGCTGGAACGAAAAGGGTTTGATGATCGGATGATACGTTGGATCATGCAGATAGTTATGAGTGGCAACACCGCCATCAACATAAATGGGGAAGTGGGTCCCTATTTTAGGCCGACTTGTGGGGTTAGACAGGGGGATCCTCTATCCCCCTTGCTCTTCAACTCGCGGTTGACATCCTTGCAGAGGTCTTAGAGAGGGCTAAGACCTCTGGCCACATCTCTGGTGTGGTTGGACACCTTGTCCCAGGGGGTGGGGTGACGCATCTCCAGTATGCGGATGACACCATGATTATGGTGGAGGGATCTGATCTTGACATTATCAATCTCAAGTTCCTTCTCCTCTGCTTTGAGGCCATGTCGGGCCTCAAGATTAACTTTGATAAAAGTGAGGTTGTGATCTTGGGTTATTCGGCTGAGGACCAACAGCGGATCGCGGACAACTTAAACTGTAAGTTGGCCACATTCCAGTGACTTACCTGGGGATGCCGGTCCGAGATTCTCGGATCCTTATAAAGGATCTGGACCCGCTAGTTGAGCGGGTAAGTCCAAGGCCGCGCCGTGGCAGGGGAGGTTTACCTCCAAGGGGAGCAAGACCATTCTCATTGACTCCTGCCTATCTAGTCTCCCCATGTTTATGATGGGGTTATATATACTGCCGGAGGGGGTACATGGCAGCTTTGATAGAGAGTTGTCCCGCTTCTTCTGGCAGGCGGCTAACGGACGTCAAAAGTATCATATGGTGAAATGGGCAGACCTTTGCGCCCCCAAGGAGGTTGGGGGCATAGGTATTTTGGCCCCGTCGCATGAATGAGGCTCTCATGTTGAAGTGGGTCTGGAGATCCTGAGGGGCGATGGGGGACTTTGGCTTCAACTAGTGAAGGCCAAGTACCTACGTGGTTGTCCTCTCTTGGCCTGTGAGAGGAAGGAGGGGTCTCAGTTTTGGAGATCTCTTCAAGCCATTAAACATGAGATCCGGCTTGGGGCTACCTTTTCCGTAGGCGACGGAGGGAGTACCCTGTTTTGGCTAGACTCATGGCTTGGTGAAAGACCACTTAGGTATGAATTCCCGGAGCTCTTGCCATTTGCTCTGACCCTATGCTCTTGGTGGCGGACGCGGCCCAAAACGGGCGCTGGAACATTAGGTTCCGCCGTACGTTTGGCCTGGTGGAGGCCGACCGGTGGCAGAGCTGTTGGCCTCCCTTCCACACTCCCTTACGGACACCCCGGATAGTGTTTCTTGGGCCCTCTCGCCCTCGAAATGTTTTACAGTTCGGTCTGCTACCGGGCCCTATTTAGAGGACCCGTGCTCCGTGGATCTCCCACTTGTGGAAGGCCCCTATGCCACTGAAGATTAAGATCTTTACGTGGCAGTTGTTGCGTGACCGCCTCCCTTCTGGTGTGGAGGTGGTCAAGCGTTTTGGCCCGGGGGATGGTACTTGTCCCTTGTGCGCGGTCCCAGAGTCGGGGACCCATATTCTTTTCTCTTGCCCCGCAGCTCGCTTTCTATGGAGTTTTCTGGCCGAGGCGCTTGGGCCTGAGTGGCAGGCCCAAGACCTTGCTGAATTCCTAGAAGTGCAGGCGAACCGTACTGGTAAGAGGAGGCGCCTCTTCTGGTTAGTGTTTGCCGCGATGACCTGGACCCTTTGGACTATACGTAATAAGATGGTTATCGAGCGTGTCTTTCTGAGGCGTGCCTCTGACTCCGTTTTCAAATTCTTGGCATTTTTGCAGCAGTGGCATCCGCTCTGTAGACAGCGGGACAAGGAGCGGCTGGATGGATTGATCGAGAAGCTTCTGAGGGCGGCACGCCTTCTATCTGCGTCATCCAGCCACTGAGTTACTCCCATGTGGAGTTGTATCCCCCCTTTAGCTTTGGGCATCTTTGTGCTGTGGCCCCAGCAGACTTTGTTTTTTTAGACTTTGTAACTGGATATTTGTATGGTTGTGGGCGGTTGCTTTATTTATAAAGCGGGGCGAAAGCCTGTTTCGAGGCAAGCTAGGCTTTCGGGGCCTACTCGTGGAAATTGCTCGATTCGATGACAGGTACTGTTACCACGTACCGTATGAGAGTATGATCAAATGAGGACATGCATAGTCGGATGCTTTCTATCATGCCGCCGATTTGCTCGTGGATTCTTCAAGTGGGTGCTAGATACTCGAGTTTCCCTACCGCTTTCATGATTGTAGTCGGCGTTTTTCTGCTTTCGGGTAATGCATGGGAAAGTGCGTCCCCTGGCTGGAATCCGAATCTTTCCGATCGATGGATTTCATGTCAGGGCGTGCTAAATCCTGTCGCACGTTCGTTTGACTTGGTTCGGATTCTCTCCTCGTGCTCATTTGGTTTGCAGGTTTTTATTTTGTTTCATCTTGGGAGTGTTCTGTAACATGTCTCTGGTCTTCCCGCTCCAGTCTCGCTCGTCCGGCATATATGTGCTACAACAGGAGGATAGAAACAAGTTATCGTAACAGCATATGTAAGTGTAACTCAGATTTAGTAGTGAATCTAGCGTCGAACACAACCGAGCGGCTTATTCTTACCGGCAGCAAGATGGTCAGGTATGATGGAAGATGACACGGGGCAGTGGGCAGACAACCGAGCGGTCACGCCAGAAATGACAAGTCCATGCATGCACGCGGCACGGTCCGCCATTTCCGACTCAACCACCCGTGCGCGCGGATGCGACAGGTGAATGAAAGCCGGAGATCTTTCCCCCGTGCACTTGAGAAGGCCGCCGGCAGGTGGAGCCGACGGAGTCATCATGCGGATTGATAGGATTCAGCACCACTGGCTGATGATGATGCGTGCGCGAACCAAATCTGATCGCGGGAGATGGAGACTAAGCGGGATCGCGGAAGCTCGCCGTGCTTGCTGGGCTGTGACTGCCGAGTGCGTGCGTGGTGGAGACGACACAGGCCGGCACGGAGCATTTCATCGAACTCCTCGCTCCCATGCACCGCGGCATTCAGTGTCCTCAGCGCAGCCGCTTCTCACCAAGTTCGTTGCCCCACTCTCACGTCACCTGGAAGGAACTCCTCCGCGTTTCGTCACACGTGAAGCGCGACCAGATCTTTCTCGCACGCACGGACGGCGCCCCGAGCACGGCAGGTCATGCCGGTGGGAGCTCAACCGTGCCAGCACATGTACACCGACGTGCGCGCGTGCCGGAGCTACCGGTGCGCGGAGCCCACGGACGGACGGACGGGTGACGGGCTGGATGGACTCCGGCGGTAGTACTGTACCAGCGTTCCGGCGCCGATGATCCAGCCGAGGAGCCGGCGAGCGGCGACAAGGCTCAACATCGCACGTGGGGATGGTGGCTCCCCCACCAACCGGACCTGGATCCAAGCCGCTGATCTTGACGCCCGGACCCGCACCCGCTACGCGCTTGCGGCCGGGACCGTGACCTGCCCGTGGGTGGCGAGTCACGTCGCCGTGGCCGGACACGTAGGTAGCCGCTTCACTTCACGGCGGCGCGCCCTCGTCGTCGTCGATTTTCTTTTGTGCCACGCTCTCACGGACGCTGAGAACAGGCATAGCACCGGCAGGCAGGCCGGCACGACGTGCTCACATGAACGGCAACCGGTTTCACGCATAGTCTGAGAGCCTCTTTGTTCTTGACTTCCTGAGCCTCGCGTCTGGACCCTGGAAAATCTGCCGGTGGATCGAACAAGCTTTCGGCCTTGTTTAACTTTAGTGTATTTTAGGGGATGGGAGGGGATTATCCCGGATCTCGGAAAATCCCCACTAGTTTGTTTACTTCTAGTGTATTTTAGGTGATGGAAGGGAATAATCTCCAAATATCCCCCACCAACCCTCTTATTTTTGCATAACACAAAAACTCTAGTCCATACTAGTGTATTTTTGGGGAAGAGTATTTGTGAAGATTTGTGGGGATTGGGTGTTCACCAAATCTCCTCCCATCCCCACACTTCACATCCCCTAAAATACCTTTGGAGTAAACAAGGCTTTCAAGAAATTAGACCACTGTCGGATACGTATATGCACGTGAAAGAACAAGAGATATTTGGCGACAAGCGGCTGCAGCAAGTGTGGTGGCTTTGACGCACAGACCCAGGCGGGTACACCACAACTCTACTTACGTCGTGCAGGCAGACGCTGCAGGCGACTACTTGGAAGCCAAGTGTGGTTTCTTGGACCAGGAGAAGGCCGCTCGATTTGTGCCATTGGGACTTGCTGTCGACTTTGTTGGAGTTTGGACTTTGCGCATGAATTCAGAGTTTGCCCACAGCCCATAAAACTAGTCACAATGGGAGTAACTTAGACTAGTAATATATGCATGTTACTAGTCTAAGTTACTACCTACATAGTGGGGAGTAACATGTGTGTAGTGTCATATTTAATAGGTTATACACTCATCTTGATTTGAAATGTGTGATGTTATGGTAACATAGCTAGTTACCACAACCATCTCTCTCCTCATTAATTACCCGTCACATCAGATTTTTTGCCTATGTGACACTGATGTTACTCCTATATTACTCCCCATTGTGACTAGTCTAAAACTCCTCTGGTGTCATCCGTGGAGACACGTGTGCTCTTGTACGTGTCATTTGGTCACAAGAAAGAACCCGATTCTACTTGGAGGTGGTATTAGTTAGGTATTTTACAACTGCAGCGCTACGACGCTGTTTCCCTAAAAAAAAACACTACGACGTTTTACCATTTTTGCCCTTTTCAGCAAGCGCCATAAAACTTCACCCCGGTATAAACAAACTTTTTATAGGAATTTGTGACTGGCATAAATTGCCAAAGCTAAGCGAGTGGTGCGCCGTTCCAATTATAAATCTGGATAGTAATGTTAACTTGTGTAGAGTAAGTATAGCAATAAGCAATTACCTCTTTGGCTTTCAAAAGTACTCCCTCCGTTTCAAATTAGATGTCTTTCATTGTTAGACTGTCGTTTGTATATATCTCTGTATTTGTATCCTTGTACAATTGTAACTGTACCCGATGAGGTACCTCCTATATATATTGTAGTGGCCGACCCAAGAGGTGTCGAAGCCCACAATTCCTAAACCCTATTTGTTGTACATGGTATCAGACAAACGTCGATCCTAACCCTAGATGTCTTCCGCTGCCTCCACGGCCGCCGCCACGGCGCCGGCCACTACGGCTGCTCCTGTCGCCTCCGTCGCGATGGGCTCGTCTGCGTCGCCTTCCGTCTCCTTCGAGACGGCTTCTGCCGCGCCCCCGGTGACCTCGGCCGTCCAAGGACTGACGATGTCGCCGTTCCTGCACCACCTCCTTCACGGTGGCTCTGCGCCCTCTGCCGACGCTCTCTTATCTTCGACGACGCGTTCGGCCGGCGCCTTCTTCTCCGGAGCGCTTCCCTCGATAAGCGCTGGATCCCCGGCTGCTCGGCCGCCGCCGCAGTATGGTGCTCTGTCGCCCTATCTGCCGCCGCCGCCCATGGCCTACGACGCCGCGGCCTATGGTGCTGCCTACGGTGCCCCCTACGGCGCCCCCTACGGCGCCGCCTATGGCGCTTCCTACGGCGCCCCCTACGACGCTCCACACGGCGCCCATTACACTGCTCCATATGGCCCTGGCTATGCGGCGTTCCCGGGTCACGCGCTCTACCGCGCGCCCCTGCCTCCTCCACCGCCGGCTCCCCTGGCTGCGCCCTCGGCCCCGACCGTGGCGGACGTGGTCCCTGCTGCTACTGCTGATGCGCCGCTCTACGATTTCGCCCTCGGCTTCATCTCGACACCGCCGGTCCTCCTCAGCAAAGACTTGCCGGTGAAGCTGACAACGAACAACTACTTGTTCTGGCGTGCGCAAATTTTTCCCCTCCTTCGTAGCCACTACCTGGAGGGTTTTGTGGATGGTACCTTGCCATGTCCCTCGCCGGCCCATCACATGTATCGGCCATGGATTGCTCAAGATCAAGCGATTCTCTCGGCGATTCGATCCTCTCTCACCGAGGGCGTCGCCGGCATGGTGCTTTTTGCTGCTACTTCTCGTGATGCGTGGGAAGTGCTGGAGTCTAGCTTCTCCGCCCAATCGTCGTCTCAATCTATGGCTCTCCGCACTCAGCTCAACGAGATTCATAAGGAGCACCACTCCGTCACCGTTTTCTTCAACAAGGTCAAGCATGTTGCCGATACCCTAGCTTCCATTGGCGAGCCTCTTCGTGACACGGAGTTTACTGCGTACATTCTCAAAGGCCTCGGCGCTGATTATGATTCCCTTGTGGAGGTGATCAACGAACGCAAGGTTCCCATCAAGCCGCAGGAGCTGTATCAGCGCCTCCTCTCAACGGAACAACGCCTCGCTGCACGCCATCCGGGTGGTGGCCCCTCAGCCAACGCCGCCTACCGTGGCGGGAAAGGGGGCAGCCGTCCCTCTGCACCACCACCGCTGCCCATTGCAGGTGGCAAGGGTGCTGCGCCGTCCACTGCTCCGGTCCAGTCGCGCCCCTCCGTCGCCGTTGAGAACGGGCGCCCGCGTGCCTGCTGTGCTGCTTGTGGAGCTGCTGCACCATGTCAGTTGTGTGGTCTCGCTGGCCACATTGCATCCCGGTGTCACCGCCGTTTCAAGCCTGATTTTCTTGGTCTTGGCAATAATGGCAAGGGCAATGAACGTCAAGTCAACATGGCGCTGCAGCAGCCTCCGTCATATCCTGCACCGATGGCGTTGCAGCAAGGTCACACTCCTTCATATCCTGTTGATCCCACCTGGTACGCGGACACTGGCGCTACTGATCACGTGACGAGTGAGCTGAGCAAGCTCGCTACGCGTGAGACCTACCACGGGCCTGACAAGGTTCATACGGCAAATGGGGCAGGTATGCACATCTCACACATTGGTCAGGCATCTCTTCTTACTAATTCTTCTAGACAATTGCATCTTAGAAATATCCTTCGTGTTCCCACTATTGCACGTAATTTGCTCTCCGTTCCTAGACTTACTCATGATAATAACGTGTTCTGTGAGTTTCACCCGTTTGATCTTTTTATCAAGGACCGGGCTACGAGGGACGTACTTCTTAGAGGTCGACTCCGTCATGGACTCTATGCGCTTGATGTGCCGCCACCTGTCTCCCCAGCTGTCCACCAAGTTTTCAGTGGCGTTCGAGTGTCTCCATCACAGTGGCACTCGCGTCTTGGTCATCCTGCTACACCAGTTGTTCGTCATGTTCTCCATCGTCATGATTTACCGTTTGTGTCTAGTAATAAAACTGTTACCGTCTGTGATGCCTGTCAGCAGGGCAAGAGTCACCAGTTACCTTTTTCTGTTTCCAGTCATGTAGTCAAAACTCCTCTTGCGCTTGTGTTTTCTGATGTTTGGGGTCCTGCCCAGATGTCTGTCAGTGGTCATGAGTACTATGTTAGTTTTATCGATGCTTATAGTCGGTTTACCTGGATTTATCTTCTTAAGCGCAAGTCTGATGTGTTCGATGTATTTCTTAAATTCCAAGCACATGTTGAGCGTCTCCTCCAGCATAAAATTATTCATGTACAGACGGATTGGGGGGTGAATACCGAAATCTGAGTGTTTTCTTTGAGAAACTTGGGATTTCGCACCGTGTGTCTTGTCCTCATACACATCAGCAGAATGGTTCGGCTGAACGTAAGCATCGTCATCTTGTAGAGACTGGTTTAACCTTGCTAGCTCATGCCTCTGTTCCATTTCGTTTTTGGAGTGATGCTTTTACTACAGCCTGTTTTCTTATAAATCGGCTTCCTTCGCGGCTACTTGGCATGAAAACCCCGCTTGAACTCTTGCTTCATCAGACTCCGGACTACACTTTTCTTAAGGTTTTTGGTTGTGCGTGCTGGCCGCATCTCCGTCCCTATAATAGTCATAAGCTTGAGTATCGTATTAAAAAATGTGTTTTCCTTGGGTATAGCTCGATGCACAAAGGGTACAAATGTCTCAATGTCCCAACAAATTGTGTGTACATCTCGCGTGATGTCGTCTTCGATGAGCATGTGTTTCCCTTTGCCGCTCTTCCAATTCCTGTCACCACACCTACTCCACCGTTGCATTCATCTCCTATGTTGCCTGATCAATTTGTAGATGTTGCACATTCGTCGTCTTTGTTGTCTAACCATGGTGCAGGAACTGGTAGAGGAGCACGGCTACACCTTCTCGACGAATCACTCGTCGAACCTGTTGCGACGGATCACGTCGATCATGCTGCTGCTGCCCCTGCATGATGCATGCTGGGTCTGAGCAGGCCGGCTCCTCGTTGCCTCCTGGGCCCTTGCCTGGGCCGGCTTCTGGAGGCCCATCATCGCCTGGCTGCTCGCCTGTGCGTACGGCGCCCGAGCCTGCCTTGTTGCCTGCTGTGCCGTCGAGCACAGCGGCTTCTGCTTCGTCGTCAGTATCTCCTTCGACCACACATCGACACCTCCTGTTTCTGCTGTACTGCGGCCGCATACCCGCAGCAAGAGTGGCATCTCTCGTCCTAAAAAGCACACCGATGGAACGGTTGCATGGCTCGCCGCGTGTGTTGCACATGTCAAGTCTGATCCCACAGCTGAACCCCGCCATTTTCAAGCTGCGCTGGGCATTCCTCACTGGCGCTCTGCGATGGAACAAGAGTATCAAGCGTTGCTGAAAAATGATACTTGGCGTCTTGTTCCTCCCAAGACTGGTGTTAATGTCATTGATTCCAAGTGGGTGTTCAAAGTCAATCGACATGCCGATGGTTCTATTGAACGGTATAAGGCGCGACTGGTTGCTAGAGGGTTCAAACAATGAAATGGTCTTGATTATGAGGATACTTTCAGTCATGTGGTCAAGCCTACCACTATTCGTCTGCTGCTGTCCCTAGCTGTTACTCATGGCTGGTCTCTTCGACAACTGGATGTTCAGAATGCTTTCCTTCATGGTGTGCTTGAAGAAGAGGTTTATATGCGACAGCCTCCTGGTTTTGTTGATCCTGCTCGTCCACAGCATTTGTGTCGCCTGGTCAAAGCCCTATATGGTCTTAAGCAGGCGCCCCGTGCCTGGCATGCACGTCTTGGTGCTGCTCTTAGTGCACATGGGTTTGTTCCGTCGACTGCTGATACATCATTGTTCCTATTTCAGCGTCCTACAGTTACTATGTATCTATTGGTGTACGTTGATGATACATCCTGGTCAGCTCTTCGGTTTCTGCTGCGGATCGTCTTGTTTCAGCCTTGAGTGGAGATTTTGCTGTTAAAGATCTTGGCCGGCTTCATTATTTTCTTGGTATTGAGGTCCTTCATTCTGATGCTGGTCTCACTCTCACTCAGCAGAAGTACTCTCGAGATCTGCTTCATCGTGCCGGTATGCTCAGATGTAAGCCTGCTACTACTCCCATGTCTGCTACTGGTCGTCTCTTTGCACTTGTTGGTACGCTTCTACCTTCGGATGAGGCTATGAGTACCGTAGTATTGTTGGTGGCTTGTAGTATCTGACGATTACTCGTCCTGATATTTTCTATGCGGTTAATAGTGTTTGTCAGTTTCTTCATACTCCTCGAGATACTCACTTGGCAGCTGTGAAACGCATATTGCGCTATGTTCAGTCGACAGCTGTTTTTGGCCTTCATCTTCGGCCTGCTCCTTCTGGTGTCCTCTCGGCGTTCTCTGATGCAGATTGGGCTGGTAGTCCAGATGACAGGCGATCCACGGGGGGATATGCAGTGTTCTATGGTCTTAATTTAATCGCATGGAGTGCTCGTAAACAAGCTACAGTGTCTCGTAGTAGTACTGAAGCTGAGTACAAAGCAGTTGCCAATGCCACCGCTGAGCTTATTTGGATTCAGTCTTTGCTTCGAGAGTTGGGAGTCTCTCAGGATCAGCCGCCTGTGCTTTGGTGTGATAACATCGGTGCAACATATCTGTCTTCGAATCCGGTATTTCATGCCCAAACGAAACACATCGAAGTTGATTATCATTTTGTCAGGGAACGAGTTTCACAGAAGTTGCTTCAGATCAAGTTCATCCCTTCGAAAGATCAACTTGCTGACATCTTCACGAAACCTTTACCTCTACCCCAGTTTGAAGGCTGTAGACGCAATCTTAATCTTCTGAGTTCTTCAGAGCACGGTTAAAATTGAGGGAGGGTGTTAGACTGTCGTTTGTATATATCTCTGTATTTGTATCCTTGTACAATTGTAACTGTACCCGATGAGGTACCTCCTATATATATATTGTAGTGGCCGACCCAAGAGGTGTCGAAGCCCACAATTCATAAACCCTATTTGTTTTACATCCATTTGTCCACGTACGGATATGTATGTGGACAAATGGAAGACAACTAATTTGGAACGGATGGAGTATTTCTTTTCTTTGTTCTTTATGACGTAACCCATGCTGGAGTCCAGTTTGGTTAGATGGCAGCATAGCATAGCCGATACTCTAGTGAAATTGTCCCGATCAAAATTCATTGCCGAAGAACATGTTTGGGCATAGCCTTCTCTTGTATAGCTGTATCCGTCACAGCCACTTGATCCCCATCAACTGGCACACCATACATACAGGCGGTAAGTGTTATTTGCTCCCAAGCTCTAGTGCTCCCTCCAGTTAAATTTTTTTGAAAATTATATTTGTGAGTTTCAAAAAATTCTGAAAAAATCACAGGTGTAGGTAATGGTGTATCCCATAAATGTGTAAATTTTCAGTTTGAAATACTTTAAATTAGGGGCTATAAAAAATAACAAAATTTGGTAAAACTAGAGATTTGAAAATATGCATATTTAGATCTACAATTTGTCTTTTTTGTATAGCTCAAAATACAATGTATTTGGAGTTGATATTTTACACGTTCATGGAATATACTATTGGCTACTCCCGGAGTTTTTTTCAGAATTTTTTGAAACTCATAAATATGATTTTCAATTGTTTTAAATTGGAGGATTCACTGGAGCCCGGGAGCAAAAAAGTCTCTACCGTACATACAGGAACATATAATACTCTAGTGAAATTGTCCCGATCAAAATTCATTGCCGAAAAACATGTCACCATAAGTTGATATCAAGTCTGTCAGCTCACAAGCACAAAATAGTGGTTAAAAAAACAAAAGTTACGGTGACCCTGTCAATAAGGTTCCACAATGTGTTCATCATCGCTGGTCTTTTGGCGTTTGGTTGAAGGTTCGTTCACTTCATCCGTAAGTGTCCCTCCAGTATCTGGAGCTGGCTTATCTGTCACCGCTCCATTGGCGTCTTGGTGATTGATAGCTCCATTGAGAGCCTCTGCGCCTAACAGAGAGATATGCTTGCTAGTAATTGTCCGACCTGCCCTGACCTTCGGACCCCAGTGGCTTTCTGGGTTTGGAAGGAACCGCTTCACCTTCTTTGTCTGAGCCTTGCTGAGCGC
The DNA here is from genome assembly GCA_947311845.1 of Poa pratensis. Taxonomy (NCBI): domain Eukaryota; kingdom Viridiplantae; phylum Streptophyta; class Magnoliopsida; order Poales; family Poaceae; genus Poa; species Poa pratensis. Next base: position 26,179,808 of record CAMZMU010000073.1, on the reverse strand, counting down.
AGCAACTGCTCTAGAGAAATTTGCCTACGAAAACACAAATTGAAGAGTGAAAATACAATTATGTTCACGCGCAGTGACAAGTATACAAGGGACATTATAATCTCAACAGATGGCATACTTCTAGCTGTGGCGATTTTGAAAGGATTGCCGTGCCTGGAGTGTCACACGGTTGTTCCTTGATAGGGTGATTTTTCACCTATGTTGAAATTTTCCAAGACGTTGTAAGGTTAATAAGTTCACAGGCTACACTGAATGAAAGTTATTGTCAAAAACAGTAATAATCGATATTTACCCAGCAGCGCATGATGTCCCAAATAACATCCCAAGGGGCATCAGACTTCAGCCCAAGCGGATTAACATGACTGCTTGAGATCTGATATCCTGCATTTATAACTGCTGACCGGAACATGACTGCAGATGGAGATGTGCACTTGACAGTACCAGATATGCTGTGGAGACTAAAGAACAACGGAAAGTCATGCAATTCCTGCATATCGAAAAAACATGGATGGAGTTTAAATACTGTGCATAATAATTCATCAATTGTATATAATTTATCTGCAACTACGAACAGGGTACAACAATCAAATGCTCAGTGAGATGGTCTAATTTCTGTGAAATCCTAACAAACCTTCGTTACAACCAAGGCCGATACCTTCAGCCTCTTATCAAACAAAGGGAATGGACCAGCCAGGAAATGTTCAACTACTTGTAGCTGGAATAACCAATTTACTGGACGGCAAAGATCTTCACTGGGTCTACACATGTCATTGTTTCTTTATCATTACAGGGCTATCAGGTGTTGTAGTGTACTAAGGGGTCTGTGAACCGGGCAGTCCTCTTCATTTCCTCTCTCTCCCATCATTTCATCCATGTATTTTTTCTTCAAACTAAGAAAAGACATATTCTGAACTGGAAGTCTGATTTGGGATTCGTTTTACGAGTTCTCCAAAACAAGATCAATGTTGAATATATTTTAAAATTTTCGTTTGTTAAAACTCAAATGAAACACGTATGAAACCATTATTTTATTTATGTAGGTTCCACAGACTTTTCATACGAGTTAGACTGAAGTTTATAGTGATTCGATTTTTACTTAGATGGCCATGACAAACTTGAAGGAAACAAATCCCCGATGAAAAATCTGTACGAAACCTATGCAAAATTTGTGTAAACATTAAAGATCCTTTTTTTGGAAATGCTCAAGTATTTACAAAATTCATGTGATATATAGTTCAAATTTTCCTGAAAACTTAATGAAACCAACAAAAATATATTCAAATGTTCGTGGAACTTATCTTAAACATTATGTATTTTTAGTCGGGAAAGAAACATGTTTAATTTTTTTTCATGAAAATATGTGCAAACTGTGCTCAACCATACTTAAATTCTCGTGCAACCCATATGAAACCACATTTTTGTGCCAAAATAGCATAACGGTATTACACTATGCGCCATCAAATATGCATCATCAATAACTTGGGAAAAGAGAGATAATAGCTATGGCAATACCTCTGATACAGTAGTTAGAACAGAAGTAATTTTGTTGTATGCGGGGTATCTGTCCTTCATTTGCCTAACATCTGTCAGAGTAGAAAGTACCCAATCTTGATCATGAATAGGAGCAGACCATATTGGTCCACCGACATTAAATTTCTTTCCACAGTCGCTGCACTCTTGAGGAACAACTGGTCCAATACCAGGTGCATACTTTACGCTGTTATTCTTCAGTTCATACATAAAGATTAAAAATGAAAAAAGAAGCTTCAGATTGTTGAGTTGAATTGAGGAAAATTATACTGAAGGGTGAACAGTATGCAAAACATACCTTCGTAACGGTCCTCCCGAGGGACTGGAGATGGAAAGAATCACAACCCGCACATTGATATATGTAAGAAAGTTTAAGGGGGGTATTCTTTATTTCACTTGCAGAACTGCAGTGAAATTCATATGTGATGCTGAATTAGAAACATTACCAGCTACAACCAAATGATGAACACAATCTAGTATTTGCACAGAAAGGCAAAACAAAATGAAGGTATAAAAGGGACTCACGTGAATACTCGAACAAAAACACGGACATAGAAGTCCATAAATACAGAGAGAACAGGCACAATATATCTCTTGTATCGATTTGCATGGCTCTGGTGTAAAGAGAAAATGGTAAGCGCATCAAGAATTCACATATCCAAAGGATGAAACATGGAAAGCAGAGTTAAATTCACGGGTCATTCAGCAAAAGCTTGTAACTGAAACTACTTTGACACTTGGTGAATTGTTCGATTGGATAAGTAACATATGTTTTATACGATAGCATTTTACAATAGCTTGCATCCTTGACCTTACCTTAACCTTAACCTTAACAAAGCCTTTTGTCCCAAACAAGTTGGGGTAGGCTAGATATGAAACCCTTTCACGAGGACTTCTCAGGAGGTCACCCATCCTGGTACTACTCTCGCCCAAATGGGCTTCATATCCATGGGACTGGCTAGTTTTTACGTTGGCTCGCCAAGCCTATCACATCCCTTAGATATGAAACTTTTCACGAGGACTTCCCAGGAGGTCACCCACCCTAATACTACTCTCGTGGGTTTCATATCCATGGGACTGGCTAGTTTTTACGTTGGCTCGCCAAGCTTATCACAACCCTCCTCCTTTACCCGGGCTTGGGACCGGCTATGCCTAGAAGACAAAAGTCCAGAGTGATTTGTGTACCTCAATACTGGCAAGGAGGATTCTCAAAGCCATTTCGTGGCAATACTTGCCTTTAACTGGGTAGGAACCATACCTACACAACAGAATTGATTGTTACAGCTTACACAACAACCGAAATACGTACTTTTTAGTTGAAACTTTTTGCTAAGTTCTGCTCATACTTGGAGTAGCAAACTTCTCCATTAGTTCCACACAGAACTGCCAAATCAGTGGCTGTGCACATCAACAGTCCACCATCAGCAACGGCCTGTACAGCTGAGTCGAGGAATATAGCTGGTGACCCGTACGGGTCAAGATCAACCTAAAAAGCATCAAGACACGTGAACTGGCAAGAAAGATAATAAAGAGAAGAAAAACAAAAGCGGTGTAAAGCATCTTAGTTAACATTAATTCCTAAAATTTCTGTAACAATCATGTATAAGTAAAGCAGCAAGCCAATGTCCTATTTAAAAATGTATTATAAGCCTTCAGAAAAAGAGCAACGTTCAACCAAAAGCCTTGAAACATAAATTCCAGATACTTCAAACATTACTACATTAGAACCGTGGATTTGGTCAAAATACTCAACAGTCTGCCTGAGTGAGCACATAAAATCAAAAAAAGGCGAAGGAGGAAACAATTCCACAATTTAAGTTGTCCGAGAATCTCCCTGAGTTATCACAAATTAGTGGATACAGCATAGAATAAGCAACCGCCATGTGCTCCCACAATAAAGTTCAATTTGGAAATATTTAGAACCCTTACCACATCAAATTCTTTTGGATGTGTGAGCATGTAAACTCGAGCATCAGCCAAGTGAGCTTCCACCTTATTAATAGCAGCAGCCCCGTTGAACTTTATGTTCCTCTTGCAAGCTTCAACAGAGGCTGAAGAAAGAACATCACATTGAATGCAAGCAGAGCGGCACTTGTAACATTAGCATGAACGAAGTAGAGAACCTGTGTATTACCTTTATCATTGTCCAGAGCAACTACCTTTTCTAATCCGTCGACTTCACGGGCATATCGAAGAGACCTCAACCCAGAAGCAGCTAAAGCCTGCATTTTTTTGTTAGTGCAAATTTGATATCAGGTAGTGCTACTATGGGAATAAATAAATGATAAATGTCTTTAATGCTCCACACTTAACGAAGAAATAGATATTACATCTTTCATATGTAAGAGATGCCTCACCTCAAGGACAATTGGTGGCTTAAGCTCTCTGGTTACTTTCCAGGAAGGTGTCTTCGTTGCTTCTTTTGACACATCTTCTGTTTCTTTTGTAGCCTGATTTGGCTCTTTTTCATTAACAACGTCCATTTCATCATGCTGGCTAGTTAAAGCAGCGTCTCCATTTACAGCAGATGTTTCAATCTGATTGCCTTTTTTATGCGACTTATTCTTTTTGTTCATCAGTGCTTCATGTTCTTCCTTGCGCTTGCCAACAAATGTCCTTAAAACAGCAATGGACATGTCTCTGTTGTGTACCTAATTAAAGGAGTGAAGTTGAAATACACATGATGGTTTAACTGAGGGGTAATCCCTAAGGTTATGGTATGTGGTTTTCCTTTAGCATTTTTTAAAAGGCATTGTTAAATAGGCATCTATATAATATTTGTTTTGCCGCCTGCCAGCTCCGATTGATCCCACTAATATGTAGTTCTGACAAGTTGGGTTGGTACATGTCGGACACCATAGTCCGAAATATTGGCCAACATAACCAATATTTAACCTAATAATATTACTAACTATTAACAGATAGTTCTTATTCCACGAAGAAATTCACATTACAGAAACATGTATGTGTTAATACAAAAAGTGCTTCTCTATGGCAAAAGTTAGGGGACTTATGATGCAACTTGAAACGCTTTTCTAAAAAAACAATTTATAGAAACCAAAACAAGCCATGCAATTTTAAACCTATACAGATATCAATAGTTTTATCCAGTACCACATAGACCAAGCAGATTATCTGTTATCATCGCAGATCTCTCTCTCTCTCTCCGACCATTAAAACAGTCTACCGTGGAGCACTAACATAAAACATCCTCAGAATAAAAAAAACTACTTTAGCTACCCAGGAACCACCAGCATGGTACAATGAGATCAAACGCCTACAGAACCAAGCACAATCACACATTAATCGTCACATATCACCATATGTGGAATTCTTAAAAGTAACTCAAAGCTCTGAAACTGCTACACACCGATCAACTATAATTTAGCTTTGACTGTAACAATACATAGAGTGCAAAAAATGAACCAAAACCCCGCAGCCACTGTAGCCTACGCCCTACAGGGTAACAACTTAGCTTTGACTGTAACAATACATGGAGTGCAGATTTAAACCCTAATCCAGAGCCTATAAAAAAACAACAGAACAATATGGATGCCAAGATACCTGCACGGGATTGAAGAAGACGGAGTTACTCTTGAGCATGAGGATCTCAGCCTCGCCTTCCTTCTTGATCTCGTAGTCCTTGAGCTTATCCTTCACTTCCGCCATGTCTCCAAATCCAAAACCTAATACCGGAGCCCGACAAAACTAGTGGCCCGCAGTGAGGTAGACGAGGTTCGGCGAGAAACGGCAGCGGCAAGGGGACTGGCAGCTACGCTCGGAGGCTGCAGGTGGAAAAGGGAAGGGACGGGGTGGGGACGAGGAGCGGCGGGCGCGGCTGTGGAAGGGGTGGTGTTTGGTGGAGATGCGCGGCGTGGGAGGACAGGCGGCACCCCGGATTTGGCGGAGACGACGAGATGGATGGGTATGAGAAATTGGGGGAAGGACGGCGCCGAGGAACTGGGGCGGGACGGCGCCGAGGAACTGTGGCGGCGGCGGCGGCGGCGGCGGCGGGGAGGCGAAGTCGCGTGGTAGGCAAAACTAGCAGCGAGGGCTTAGCCCTGGGATTAACATAGGTTTCCGGACAAATAAAAATAAATTCCAGCTAGTAGCAGCCAAACTTTGTCTTTTTATGCAAAAATATGCTTATACTTTCTTCACACATTTCAAATTTCGCATGTGCACTTTGATTTGGGTTGTCGGATATGTATAAGTTATTCATTCTTTTCTTTGTGTGTGGATGTCATTTCTTTTCATGATGCTTGCACACTCTGCACAAGCATAATTTTTGTTTCCTCCTCGAACAGTTAGAGAATCATTATACACATTAAAAGAAAATACGTCTAATAAACTCGTCACACAGCTTGTCGCGCACTCTATTAGCTTATACTATCTATTTATAGGAGTTCACGTAGTCTAATAGGACAGTACAGTATGAACTACGACCTTCATACCAAAATATAAGATGTACAGTATGCATCTAGACGCGTTTTAATACGTAGATTCACTCATTTTATCTGTACTAGCAAACGTGCCCGTTGCAACGTCTTTAAATTTAACACCAAGATGCCCGATAGTGTAATGAATTTGTTTGTCTTATTTTATGACGACAGCAAACAATGCTTTTGTGACTTTAATAATCATAAAGAAAAATAATATGGTGTATAGATGAGAAACCAAACTTAAACTAAAGATTCCTCCCTTTATTAAACTTCTCCCACATGTCACATATATTTGCTAAGGACATGTCGATCAATATCCAGTAGCTTAACCATTTTCACATAAACATCGTTAGTTGGCTTGCCGAACCTGATCAGCTCCTCAATATTTGCACCAACTCACCGATAGGACTAACACAAGTCTCACCGACATACCCTACTTAGATTCTTCGCAAGACAACTTACAAGTCCTATCTTAGTAGAAATCTTACAGAAAAAAGTTACCACAAGATAATCCTAACCTAAACCTTTTCCAACTTCACCATCACAAAGAGTTTGGAAGCACGGAAAATACATTTTAAGACTATTCTCTTGAGAGATCCGTCATTTCCTGTCAGTCTTGTCCGCAAAAAGAACTTGATCAGTCCAAGAGACGATGTTGAACAATGGCATGCCCAACATCCTGCACACAAAAGATGACCCATCTCTCTCTATGAGAAAACAATATTTCGTCTTACATGATGATCAAGTTCAGATAAAAATAATCATGTCAAATTTAGATAGTGCAATGCAATGATGTTCCTGGTTCGTTTAAAACAGTTACGTTGCTGGTGTCAAGGTAGTCTGGGCACGCATATGACTGTCAGCTTACACTTGTAGCTAAAATATAAAGCAAGGCCAACGAGAAACACTTATGAGTTCATTTTGTCACAGCAGCAGTGTGAATTTTCTAAAATCAGTATGTCAAGCATGCATAGGTACAGAATCAATTCCATTGTTATGTGCATTTTTTTTTTCGAGAATGCCAGGGGGATTACTCCCCACCGGTTGTTATATTTCATCGAAAGTAGCCTGACGGGCCATGTTCTTACAACAGAATAGCAGTTTTACAGGGGATACAGGGGAAAGAGAACAAAGAAAATACAAGAAAAAAAGACTACAAGAAAAGGAAAAAGCAAGAACCACCATGAGAGGCACAAGTACATGAGGGGTGCAGTCAAGGATCACAAATACCAAGAACCGGCAATGAACCTAGCACCGTCCGATGAGCGTATCGAACCCCACGGCACAACTCAGGAGCATCCACCATCATCATCGGCAAGTGCCAAGACTAGCACCCAGCACTAACCTAGGATGGGAACTCCGCCACGGGAGGTCGAGACGACAAGCAAGATGGAGAGGTATCAATTTGCGTCGTCATTGAGCAAAGGTGAGCCGGACGACACCAAGAGCTCGAGGCTCGCCACACCAGAACAGCAACCAAGGGGAGTTCTTGGGCAAACACATCAACGGGGCCGAGACACCGTGAAGGCCGGCCAAGGGGAGAGACAAACCACCGTCGGCCCCAAGCTGGCCGCATCAACACCATCGAACGCAGCACCATCGTAAGCCTTCCTCAGCTACCATGACGCTCGCGAACCCCCTTGCCATCCCCGAGCAGCGTCTCCAAGGAGGGGAGCGACGTCGGAACGCCACCGTTGCCCAAGCAGGGGACCGGGTTTTCACCCGGCAAGGGGGGTGGGTGACAGGGATGGAACTTCAACGAAGCCTCCGAGGAGGGAACCGGCGCCGGGGCGTCGTCGACGTCGTGGCCGAAACCGGCCAAGGGTTTCCCCCAATTCCGAGCCCACACCACCATCCACCCGTCCAAGGAACGAATCGAGGACGAGGCCTCAAGCATCGAGGACAGGGGAGAAGGCCAAGGAAGTAGGAGAAGCGAACCCGAGGAGGCGACGGCAGGTATTCAGCCAGGAGCCGCAGCACCGAGCGGCCGCACCATCGGAGGAGAGGGGCATCACCACGATGCCCCTCGCCATGGACCTCCGCGCCGCCGAAGTGGTCCGCTGCAGGACTGGCCGCGCCGCCAGGTGGTGTCGCGTCACCACGGGGGCCGCCGTCGAGAGGGGCCGCCGCGCGCTGGAGAGAGCCTGCGCCGGCACCGTCCACCACGGAGCAAGCCCGACGGCATCCTCTGGTGACGGCGCAGGGAGGTGGATGCCGGCGAGGGTGCGCAGCCGGGTCGCCGCATCCGCGCTGGAGCGAGGCGCGCGCCGATGGACCGCCGCCGGCGGCAAGGGGCCCCCACCCGAGCAGGTTACCTCCAACTGCTCGCTGGGGAGCCTAGGGCGCAGATCCCCGCCGCCCCCTTCACTGGCGCTGCACGGCCGAGTCCGGCAGCCGCCTCCGGGGGCGACGAGGGGAGGGAGATGGGCGGAGGAGGTGGCGGCGCGGGGCGGCTAGGGTTTCGTCCCCCGGTCGCCCTGAGGAGACGACGCGAGGGACGCGAGGTTTCTTGGTCCCATCGATGTGCCACTCGTTATGTGCATTTAAAATATAACAAAATTAGTTTTCTCTACTTCTCTTAGAATCTTATTTGAACGATCAGATGAAGCTCACGGCAGGTGACACGGCCCTCGAAGTTTCCCGCAAGGGTCTAAAAATCCTAGGAGAGCAAGCAATCTGTTGAGAAAAACTCATGTCTATCATTTGAATTGGAATGAAAAATTAGTGTCACATGCATGAAATACTCATAAGTGATTGAATAACAGATTGTCAAATTGTAAGGGAAAGTCGACTTAATCTATATACATAGCACAATGTACTTCCTGGAATAGGGAGGTCTTTACCTTTCACATTCATGTGTACTGCTTGCAGAATGCATTTGTCCAAGAGAGAATCAATTTCTTCAGTAGACATATGTTGATGTTCCGTCTCCTTGGTGTCTAGTTCCGCCTTTAATGGTTCGCCATCACTGTGTAGAGCATATAACAGAATCGGAAGTTGGAATTGTACATAATTGACAGTAGGCACTTAACAAAAACTTCAAGCAGACCTCACACAAGTCGAAGATGAGAAAGGCCTCTTCCTACCTCACACCACCACACATGGTGGCGTACAGTATACTGGAATTGCTCCACGGTGGAGTTATGTTCTCCATGGTTTCCCCTATCTCGTTCTGTCCAGCATGTCCACAACAGTGCAATCTATAAAAACTTCTCTTCTTCTGGTAAATCCAGCACTTCTTGAAGTACTACAATGGATGAATGACACGGCAGTAGCACTTCTTGATCAGCTCCTCAATCTTGTAGCCAAGGCGGTGTCGCTACATTGACATAACTGAAATCTTAGGCACATATTTACACTTTTTTTAAGATATGACTTGAATTATGTTAATATATTTTCAGTGCAATTTCCGGTCAGTTTATGTTGAGTCACTTAGTCCAGATACAATACAATCAAAGTAATCTCGAAAATAAAAACTGATGTATTTAAAAAAATTTGTTGGGAAAGTAGTTTTTCTATATATTGCTCAAAGACTGAATATAACTATTTCCATAACAACAACGTGGTCAAATGGCTGGTACTCCCTCCGCACTTATCTTCGGAATTGAAGATTGTCATCGCAGCAAAACATTTTCTACTTTCTACTCTACCTTTGCTGCTTGTCTTCCCTCTTGGCACAACTCAAGCACAACGGTGGTTGAAATCAACAGCTGAAAGAGTGTATAGTAGAGCCAGATCCTAGGTCGGCTAGTGGACAGTTCAGGTCCATTGTTGAATGCCACGCCGTTTGTGTTTGGCTGCATTATTTCCCCAACCACGTTGGTACTGCTACTGCACACGGACAAACAGAACCGAACTGTCTATACAACATAGGCGCTGCTTAGCCCGAAGCTTCAGAAGCATCTTCCTCGATGGGAAATCTGCAAGTAGGGAGTAGGAGGAGGATGGGAGAGAGGGCGGCGACTCTTACCTCATCCAATCGGTAGTGGGGGTGGATGGCAGTTCAGAGGGCAAGGCCTCGACCCACTCATATCCTTCCCCGGCGTTGGCATCTCCTCCCCGGCGGCTGTGTGGCACACCAGCACCCGCGCCGCCGCCGGATGATTTGGGGCTGGATCGCGCGTGGGGCCGCATCCATCTCCGTGGCGTCGGCGGGGCGGGACGCCGCTGTAGGATTCGTGGCGGCGCGCACTCGGCGAGTCCTCGCCGCGAGCACATCCATGGCACGGTCGCCCTCAAGGAGAGGCACAGCCCCTGCGCGCGGTAGCGGTCGCCGGAGACGGCGCTACTACCCAATCCGGCGCGACGCAGCGCTCCTATCCTCGCCGGATGGACTCGGTTTGGCTGGGGCAGCAGTGTCTCCCGTCGATCGCCGCCGCCGCTCTTAGGAGCGAGGGGATCTGGGTGCGGTGCGGTGCGGTACTGCGGGATGGACTAAAGTGCAAAAGTGGTGGACTTTACATGTTGTACTGCGGGTTGATTTCCAATTTTATGAGGGGCTAAACTGCAAAACGACCACGACGTACCTATAGCTGGCCAAACGTGCCGGCACGGCACGGCACGGCACGCTCCGGCGACGGCACGGCACGGATGCGGCACGCTTCTAAGCGTGCCGTGCCGGCACGCGGGCTCTAATTCCGGGAGGAGCACGGCACGGCGAGCACGGCAATGGCACGACGGCCCGGCACGGCACGCTCGGCACGGCACGGCTCCGTCGACGGCGCGGCTCCGGCGACGGCGCTAGGTGGTCGGCGTGCTGTGGTGCAGGTTGGAGGCGGGGACGGCGGCGCTAGGCTCCTCCGGCGCTGGTACTCCTCATCTCCTCCGTGTCCGCGGTGGTCAACGACGGCACAAGGCTGGGAATCTAGGATTGGGAAAGCGAATCAAGGAGCCATGCCCGTGCCTTGCACTGGTGGGCCGTGCCCTTAGCGTGCCTTCGCGGGCACGGGAGTGAAGCGTGCCGTGCCGTGCCGGGCCAGCCCGCGTGCCCAGCTCCGAGCTGGGGCACGAGCACGGATGGGCCTCGTGCCGGCACGGCACGTTTTGCCGCGGGCCGGGCCGTGCTTGGGCCGTGCCAAAAGTTGCGTGCCTCGGGCTGGCCCGTTTGGCACGGCCCGTTTGGCCAGCTATACGTACCACCACCACGGTCGCTTATCAATATTATATAGTAGAGATAGAGATTTAATCTATATTAAATTATCTAAAACATCTTATAATTTGAAACGGAGGGAGTACTATATAGGACACACACCTAAATGTACTATACGAGGCCAAAAATATTTCACTTAAAGATGGGTGCCCTAAGAAAAATATGCGTCCCTGCAAAAAAATAGTATAAACCTTTTTTTTTGCGAAACACAGTACAACGCAAGCGCTCATATACACGCGCACACACTCACCCCTATGAACGCACGCACGCACACCCTACCCCTATGAGCACCTCCGAGAGACTGAGTCGGCGGGTCGAGTCTTGAGATTGACGAAGTCACCACGGGCGCCTCGCTGTCGACGGGAACGTCGCCTCCCACTGAAGAATATTCCGCCTTAAATGAGAAACACCAGCGTCAAACCTGGGGTTTGAACTCTGGTGGGCTAGGGGTACAACCACCCAACTAACCATCTTGCCACAGGCAAGTTCTCAAAAAAAAAAAAAAAAAAAAAAAAAAATAGTATAAACCTACAGTACAGGGTCTTTCTCTATATAAGTGCTTGTTTTTTTTATACTCCCTCTGTTTCAAATTATAGGATGTTTTAATATGGATTAGATATGGACTGAAATGAGTAAATCTACACAATGAAACATGTCTATGTAGTTCTAAAAAAACACGTCTATGTACATTTGAATCGGAAAAAAAAAGTTAAAACATCTTATATTTTGTAACCGAGCTAGTAGAAAGTTGATCAACCGTCCAATCCACTTGTCACTCGCTCAATTTGAACATGTCCAATTTAAGCGGTTCAAACACCAAACTGAACTGGAGCACCTAGTCGTTTGTTTTCAGGGGAGCACCTACTAGGATTTGCAAGCATGTGGTGCTGCATCTCTTTTACACAAGCATTCCCCACCCATGCCGCCAAAACCCATTTCAGCCTTCTAAATAATTTCCAAGAAACTGCTATTTTCACTCACAAAAAGTCTCGGCTGAACGACCACCATCCATAGTGCAAATCCATAGTACTCTTTTTCCCCCTAGCCCCTTCCTATTACTTCCAGTTCGAGGATACGTGGTTACCCCTCCTTTCACTTCTACTTCCAGTTCGAGGATACGGCGACATTTCCTTTCAGAACAATAACAGATGAAAGTAACACGCCATTTAGAATTCTGGATGTACCTCTATGCACAGATCTACACACGTCTGGTGCCAATATTTTATGGCCACTCAAGGTGCGGTTTGAAAATGCTAACATATGTACATTGCAGAGGTAAGATTTGAGTTCCGAATACATAATTAACTACAGTAATTTTCCGACTTGCATTAGCTAGTTCAAGAAATATTAGGGGTGCAGAGAGCATCTTTGAAGGTTCAAAGGTAGCGGATTTTCGTCACGGTCATGCTAAAGCATGAGTTTTGAGAAGTACTGTTCAAATTCTTGATCGATGGTTAGCTTCTTCTTCTCACCTAAATTTGGTTGACACACCGTGTTAGTATCCACATAGCAGCAAACAGGTTCAAGCATAAGTACACAGAAATATACGCGTGAGTGCTTACCATGGCATCCAGTCTTGCCTGCTGGCAAAATCATGAAATCATCAACGCCGTTCGAGAAAAGCTTCTCATCCATGATATGATCTGCAGAACGATCAACGCGATCACTTGCTAGCTCATTCATCACATCGTACATCCTCTCAATGTCGTCATCGTATGGTTGCAGCATCAAACCCGAGTGATCATGCTCCAGGTGCGGCCTCACCCAGCTGTCAGTCTCTTTGGTGCCACAGCTATTGAAGAACTGTAAGCATCAGATGAAATGTTGTTGCTTGAGCTGCTGGATACAGATGCCCGTTTTCTCATAGATTGGCTCTCGATTCCATTTATGGAGTCGACCTCGATGCACCCACCGAAAAGGCTCAGGGTATTCTCACAAGAGTCCAATTCCTTGCCAACGTTGACCATGTGTGTATCACAATTCTTGTTGATGAAAATGTCACCGCCTCCTAAGCTTTCTGTTCTTGCAGTCTCGTCCTCCTGCCAAGTTAATCGGTCCTGAAACTTGTATTTCAGCGAAGACTGCCTTGCATCATTGAGATCATACTGTGACTTCCGTTTCTTAATTGGACTGTCAATAGGGTAAATTTTCTTCACGCTACTGGAGCTGGAGCTAAACAAAAGCAACATAGCATGATATATTATTAAAAGCCTGAACTTTATTTGCATTTAGCAATAAGAGCTAACCAACACAATATATTCTCTATTTTCCATATGGAAGAGTAAATCTCATCACTTGCAAGTAAAACAAGCCCAAGTCATCACTCCCACACATCCAATTCGGTTGGTACTTAATTTAAATATTAAAAAATAGATCAAGCACAATTGTAAACCACTTTTACAGAATCAGTGAGGTGATTACAATCTGCACCACTGTGTCTTCACACCTGACTAATGATTTTCTCATTTGATTTGACCAGCACACTATCTTTTCAGTTGCTGGTAATGATCCACTTTGCAAACATGCTCAAGAATTCTGATAATATAAGGCTGTGTCTGGCTTTGGCATTAGGGTTAATTATGATGATACAGCTTTTGCCTATTTTACCATTTGGCTAACCAACTATATCCTTTCACGGCCCCTTTTCAGCAGGAAATGATAAAATAAGTTTATTCAGCAACAGGAAACTGAACCTAGATGAACGAGCCTTATAATAAATCACAAAAGAAACGGAATATATAGAGTGGAACATATATTCAGCCCAAATTATGCAATCAAGTGGAAGAAATAACACCAAAGAAAGTTAGATTGTAATTGCCTAAATTTACGGTTCATGTTGCTCCATGTCTTGAAGAGTTAAGACCCTAGCATGTTTGAGATATCAAAAATCTAAATGGCAGGCATCAGAACCACTTTTCACCTGTATGTTTGTAAGAACTGCCCTGCCAGGGCACCTTCGAGTGGAATGCAACAAGCAGTGGGCAATGTTACCACAAAATCCATACCGATGTTGTCATGACCACGAACCCTATCACAGGCCCGCCTAACTACATGCATGCAACGATTTAATAATGTCAACTGCCATCCCTTCATAAAGAAGCAAAATAAAAGGAATGGGGAAACTAACCAGCACCCAAAAGGGAAAACCTAACCTGTTAGCTGTTCAATAGGGAACGCTAGCAGCTTGCTTTCGGTGCACCCTGCCTTAACTCCACCTTATTAGTGCTGCCTTCTGCTATCCACCGCAACACAACTTCTGCTTAATCTTGCTGCAGCTACCCGCGTGAAAAAAGAAACAAAGATGTTCTTCCCGAATTTCACCCGCACTTCTCCGATCCACTCAATCGCGAGCTTAAACACAGGCTAGGAAGCCGACAGCATAGAAAGAAGCACACAAATCACTTAGTTTTGGTCTTGAATTTGGCATTATGCCTTACTGCAAAGACTACCGGCGGCTATAGTCAGCTACACCTACCTAGCGAAACCTCGTATGAGATTCCCCATTTCCCAGAGATCTCACCTGGGCCGCACCGATGGAACTGCTCAACCTTAACTGACTTCATGGCCAAAGTGGAAGAACAAAAGGCAGAGCTACCTCAACGGATGATGAACAACTAATGGGGCAAACGCAGGCAAAGTAGCAGAACACGAGCTAGCGCCATGCGTGTTGGCCGGTGCAGGGTAGAGGAGAGGAAGAGGATGTCTCGCTCACCAGCCTTCGAAGCTTTCGGTCTTCTGGTAGATGGAACCCGCTGCCGCCTCCTCCTGCCCGCGACCTCCTCCGCCGCGATCCATTTGAGACAGCGAGAGGCAGCTGTGGCTTCTTCAGTGGTGTTCTGATTAAGATATGGAGAGGGAGAGAGGACGGCGCACATACGGAGTATATGCCGATGATTTGCCGCAATGTCAGGGCCACACGGATTCCTATCTAAGGCCCGGATCTTCTGGACGGGCTTGCCTGTGCCCAAGACATGCGACCATCCGTGCGACCATCCCATTGAACGGTTGTGCACCTCCCGCACCCTCAGGCCTCAGTTGTGGCTGTTTCCGCCAGAAAAAAAACCCGTAGAAATACAGCTAGCACATCCTAGCGCCTGCCTCGTCTGCGCGACCCTCTCAGTCAGTGGGATGGCCGCCACGGACCGGCGGCGCCTCACCCCGCTCCTCGCCGTCGTGAGCAGACTGATCACTGGTAACCCCGGTCGGCCCCTTGTCCAGCTTCCTCGCGCCGCCCTCTGCTGAAACCACCAGGTCCACCGCCAGTTCTAATGCGCGTGGGGACGCGGTTGCCAGAAACGCGCCGACGCCGGAAGAGCAGAGGCCCGGTCGCGCTCGTCCCGTCAAGACCACAACTCCGACCCCAAGGTGGACAACGGAGGCGACAAGATTGGTCGACGGGATGGGGCGGAAGGCCTAAGGGACGGGAGCACGGCTAGACGGCTCAGCTTCGGCTGCTTCAGTTCCGGCGGTTGAAGGAGTTGAGTTGTTCAAGGATACGAGGCTATACGTGGGAACTGGGAAAGGATAACCTATTTCTGTTAAAAAAATTAAGGAAAAAGCAACGAAGTGGGTGCACAACCGTTTGATGCGATGGTCGCACGCCTTGGGCACAGGCAAGCCCCGTCCGGATCTTCTGTATAAGAAACCGCTGTGGCCTCCACTGCCACCGGGAGTGGAGGTGTCTGCTTTTTCACTCTGCTGAATAGCTTGAGCTCAAGGTTCCAGCCACAGAAGATCCTGGTGTCCACGTGACGCGCACGGGAGGCCCATGCCCTCGCTTCCCGATGGAATACGACGGCCCATCGCTGATCCAAAGGCTCAACCCGCTAGTTTGCTACTCAAAATATCAGCATTCTCAACAACAAAAACTCAAAATATCAGCTAAAACCGCTGACAGATGCCAATCCTCTCATCAGCAGCAGCGTTGGAGCAAATCAGTAGCACATCAGAAGAAGAGTATCCACTGAGATAGGCTGCTAGCTGATCGATCAGCTTAACAGGCAGGGTAAATAAAACTCAACCAGAAAATATCAGTAGCCTTTGGATGCACAAACATCACAGAGGAAGGAGCTGGGAACATGTCATGTATACAGAAACTATCCGCAGGACGGAGACAGGTAATCCCCAATTCCATGGGGTTTTGTTAGTAGCTAGTACTACCACGTTAAGGCATGAAGCTCATGTTAGTCTGTTACACCATGTAAGAAGCGTCCACTTCGATGTTGCCGGCGCCGCGCCACCCGTCGCTCACCTGGTGCTTGCAGACTGGGCATGTTCCTTGTTGGCGCAACCATGGGTCGATGCAGTCCACATGAAACTGTGAAACAAAATATAGGTCGGGTCAATCCTGGGAGTCGAAATTTAGGTAAATCTGAGCTTTAGTTAGCATTACTGTGACAATTGGCCATTCAAACTGGAAACGCTAACAGATTTCAAATCTGAGTAAAGATCACTCGCATGTTACGGAAAGCTAATTTATCTGTGGCAGCCTAGCAGAATGTACAATGTCAGCAATTCAGAGCAGTGCAGCATTGCGTACTAAAGGAAGTGTTCAACCAAGTGGAAGCGTGGAAAATCCAAAGTAAAATACAGTATACTTTATCTGTATAAGAAATGGGGTAAAAACTTCATGTTCGCTGCTTCATTGTAATCATGCATGCATTATGGAAAATGCGCTACCATCAAACACTGATCCGGATTCCTAGCACGCTTATAGGAAGTTCGCCAACATTATGTCAACTACACTACTCTTATCACAGTCAACTGGCAGTACGGTGAGCGGAACCTCCATTACCATAACACAGCAGAAATTAAAATCCTCTGCTGTCAAAAGGAAGAAAACAACTGTAAGATGGTTAGCATGATAATGACCTGATGCAAGCATGGAAGGCTTCTCAAAAGATCACCCATAGCAACTTGCTCCAAGCAAACACTGCACATTAATTCATCCTCTGGGGTTTTGCTGGTTCCATCTGCGTCTTGCTTTTTCTGCACATCAAATGCAAATATGAAATAGTTAAAACAAAAGGTACTGCAAACCAAGGTGGTACAGTCCAGACCATGTGTGCGCTAGATGCATGCTTAATACGAGAAGAAGAGAGAAGAAGCATTAGCCGTGTAATTGTAACTACCACAGTTGACTATAACGAAATTCCAAAGAACAGGTTGTCAAGCGTAGGCTACACTGCTAGTTGTCTAGTCATACCAAAATGGAGATAGATATAACAAGGCTTTACAGAAGAAATATGATCTATTCACTACCTCCTTGCCAGATCCAGGAGAGGAAACCAATGCTTCAGATGGTCCATCACTACTGCGTCAAAAATATTAAGCAATCAGCTGCACTCTCCAGAAACAGGCGGTTATACATGGTTGGTTACTTTTTTCCCAAAGAACTCTGTAGGAGAGGCTCCTACTGTGCTATAACTGGTTGGTTACATATTGAAGAAATAAGTAATGCACAATGCACCCGAAAAGGATAATTCATCTTGCCTTTTTCGGGCAGGGACACTTCCCTGCTGCGCCGGAAATTTGTATTTGAAAACAGGAAGAGTATTTATTTCTTCTTCACTCATAGAAGGAGCATGTGGGCTATTATCCGCATCAAGAGCTCTAAGAGCATCATAATCTGCAAGAAAAATATCCAAGAATGGTGATATGTTTGCACGAAACAATATAAGCACCAACTAGAGCGACAAAAGGTATCAATATAATGTGTACCTAAATCATCAAACTCGCGGTCAAGCAGAGCAAGTTGGAGTCTAAGACTTTGCAACCGGCCTCTCGTAGCCAGGGCTATGGTTGGCGGAACATGCACCCATAACTCAGTGCGTCCAGGAAGCCGTTGGCGGCTGCAGCATGAGCTTGCGCCTGCGCTTGGAGCTGCTGGCACGTGGCGTACATCCTAAGGCTGGTGGCCATGAGGAACACACCCAACACTAGCCAAAGCTTCAAGAACAGACATTTCCGAGCAATCCGACAAAGTTATGGCATTGCCTCATCAAGCTTCGTAATCGTAAGAACACATACATAACTGCATTTTGCATGATCAACTTACCAAATAGTTGGAGACAGCTGGTGCGAGCTTAGTACCATGAACAGAACCAGGACTGCCAATTAAAAACAACCGACCATATATTAACATAAATCACTAACCGTAATAGCTTAACACGAGCGGTACATATGAATGAGAGACCCACATTACCGGTTACAAGAAAAGCTAAGGAATTGCTGTTCACCGGCCGGCCTCCGGCATGAATCCGCTACACACAAGCACAAATGTGGATGGAATCAGATATCTAACGACGAATCTAGTCTAGGTTGAAATTGCCGATAGAATCATTTCAGCAGAAATGCAAGGCGCGGCGCTCACCATGGCACGTCGCTCCGGCGCGAACTCCGGGAAGCCACCAGCCTCGATGTCGACCCTGCTCCCCCGGAACACAAAGCTCATGGTGTCCACCGGCCAGCACCACCGCTACCACCAGCTGTAAGATGGGCTCCTCCAAAGCGGCGCCTTCCTGCCCCTCGTGTCGACAGGCCCACGCAGCAAGGCCACTGAAGCAGAAGAGGGCACCGAGAACACAAATCAGACAAGCGGCGGAAAGCGACGCCCCAACCGAAACTGTAAATTCCGGAATCCCGGCGGTCCCGACGCGAAAACGCCCGGATAACCCCGAAGCTTCCGGAAGCTTCGCTGAACAGAGGCGCGGGAAAAGCGCGCGGATTCGGCGTAAGGAGCGAGATTTCGGCAAGCGCGCACCTGATCGGAGACGGGAGGCCTCTCGAGCCGGCGCTTTGCTCGCCCGGACGCGGGTAGCGGCTGGGGGAATGGGGGAAATGGTAGCAGCAGAGGAGAGGAACTCGTGAGCGAGAAATGCATTTTTTTTCGGGCGGTTTCACATCGTGTACGTTTTGCGGTGCAAAGTGCGTGGCCTTATCTAGGCCGTCCATTTGATTATGATCCTATGGTCTTAGGTGCAGTACATAAGCTACTAGTAAACTGCACGTGCTTTGCACGTTTTGGACATTTGATAGAAGAAAAACGTTAAAAGAGTTAAAATGTATCTATATGAATAACTTGAGTATTGAACTATTGATCATTCATTGATTCAATTATATACCCAACTGTGGGTAGCGCAAATTCAAGTACAGGTAATGTAGTATATGCATTTGTAGCAGAGTATCGCTAAAAGAATATATAGTGTAAGAAAACCTATATCTAATATAAAGTATATCATAAAATATTTCATGATTTAATGTTAAATAACGGGGTAAATTGTGAAGTAAACAGTTTAAATGAAGAGAGGCGTCTTGACTCTCAGGTGCATATGCTCCCTTTTCTAAAATAAATTTTAAACAGGTTCCAAAATTTCAAAAACAAATGTTGCACCTACCTCTCGACACTTTAGGTGTGCACAAAGTAGTTTCAAGGAAAATCAACTTTTTGTGTGAGTTGCCTGAGAAGACAAAATTTGATGCTAAAGTTGGGATTTTAGACATTTTTTGTCTTTTTTTCCACGGGCACAAAAAGGTCATTTTTTTGCGAAAGCGCACATAGAATGTGATATATATGCACGACTTTAACATTTTAATATAATTATTTTCCAGCAAAGGGAGCATGTGCACTCGGCACTCAAAGTGAATTTCCAGTTTAAATGGGCTAACGGCTAACCGTAAGATTTTGTTCTAAAAGGACTATTGTCAATTGAGCACAAATATGAGGTGAAACCGTG
This sequence comes from Poa pratensis, assembly GCA_947311845.1. NCBI lineage: Eukaryota > Viridiplantae > Streptophyta > Magnoliopsida > Poales > Poaceae > Poa > Poa pratensis. The sequence continues at coordinate 26,159,952 of CAMZMU010000073.1, read as the reverse complement.
AAAAGAGACTATATCTCAGAAAGTTAAAACAATATATTTCATATGTCCGCGGTGGAGTATATTACACCTACAAGGCACACCTTCGAACAAAAAAAAGGGACTTACGGAAACCTGTCAAAACAAACTGATCTGCAGTAATCTGAGACGCACACCTATATGTGCATTGCTATTCTACAGCAAATTGCCCACAAAAGATCTTGTAGAGCAGAGTCAACAGAGAGGGCAACTCACGTTCACGTGGTGATGACAGGCTGCAAGTCTGCCACTTTCTAGAAAAGTCGGTTAGCCCCTAGACGTATTGGTTTTGCGCATGCTGAGTTGGGCCTATGCAGAAGCGAATCCAGCTCATGCTGGCCGTTAGATTCTTCTCAATGGTGCCTGATAAACGGTAGATGCGGATCCATTCACCAAAATCAACGGCGGTAGTTGCTCGAGAGAATCTTTTGGCGGGAGAGCTAAGAAGGAAGTGTGGTAAATCCAAATTTGAACTGCTACACTATAGTAGTAGAGAACAAGCGTGGATGCGTAGACCTAGTGGTGATAATATCAAGTGCTACCAATGCCTTAGGTGACAGAGAACTTGTTTGTGCCAAGATGATTAGGAGGGTGGTTATACCTCCAGCATACCAGAGTTCAAACCCAGATTTGACGCTGATATTTCTCATTTAGGCGGAATATTCTTCATTGGGAGACGATGTTTCCGTCGAAAACGAGGCGTCCGTGTTGACTACGTCAATCTCAAGACCTGATCCGCCGGCTCAGTCTTTCGGAGGTGCTCATAGAAATAGGATGTGCGTGTGTGCGTTCATAGGGGTGAGTGTATGCGCGTGTATATGAGCGCCTGCGTTGTACTGTGTTTCGCAAAAAAAAATGTCTTAGGTGATATCATGCTACCGTTTCTCAAAATTAATTTTAGATATTTTAGTTTGAACTACAAGTAATGTGTCGACGATCTTCGAAAATTTTAGGTCTAAAATCGAAATAAATTGAGAAAAAAGATAACGCTTGAATAGTGTCACAAAAAGACACAAGCAAAATTGACACTATTCACACATGGATTTGTCCTTTTCTTTCTCAATGTGCTTTTCGATTTTGGAGCTGAATTTTCTTGAGCTGATAGACATAATCCTTATAAATATTCACACTTTTTTCTAAAGAAATTACTAATTTTTAATGGTAACATAGTAAAACCTAATAACCTAATGCATTGGTAGCACTAGATATTCTCTCGTGATCATGCTAGTCCAAACTTTCTTCTCTTCTACACGAAAACAATAATTCCATTAACTTGCCGACCTCTAGATGGACACATGGACATGAATATGTCTCATACTATCATCCCCATAGGGTTTGGGGGAGAGTTAGAGCATCTCCAACCGAACCCTACCTGAGTACACTTTCTCCCTATACTTTTGGACATACAGACTGAACACTGTTAGGATAAAAAATAGTCACCCAATTGGACCTCATATTCAGCCCAAATGTCCAGCCTGTTGGGCACCGTTCATAGTCAGTCCATGTGTGGGACGAAAATGAGGCTGCCCGAGCACGCTTGTCGTGTCGGATCCGACAGGTTGGGACCAGCCCAAGTCATCTAAATTGGACCGAACCCTCACGCAATTGCTTCGGCCTCCCCGACGCTCTCCCGCACCCGCCACCATACACACTCCCGTCTCACTTTTCACGACCAAAATTCGGTCAAAGAAGAGCCTCTGCAACGGCCGCAATTTAGCCGGATTTCCACCCTGCACCTTCTTTGGCTCGCCAACGCTTTCCCACGTCTTTCCCCAACGTCTCATGTCTGATATGTGGCTTTTTTGTCTCACGGCTTATCCCTATACATGCCGCCTCTATGGTATTAGCCACCGCGTCGCCACCGCACCATGGTTTTCCGAAACACCAACGAAGATGAGGTTCTCCTCCTGGAAAACGGGAACAACACCTCCTCCGGTTTTGACACGGTATGATTTTTAAGGTTTCCTCGGATTTCAAGTGTAATTTTGTAATTGGATTTGATTTGGTTTATGCACTATTATCATCTAGGATTTAATATGTAACTACAATGCTCAAGGTGTGAAAACCGAGTTGAATCATTGTCTCTAAGGTTTTAAAGACTTGAACTCCATAGTCGATGAAAAAAGAAAAAGCAAAGAAATGATAGAGTTAACTCAAGAAACAAGCCAGAAGATGGAGCAAGCAATACAAAAGATTGAATATGAGAAGAAGAAGAAAGAATAATATAATTGATAAAGATAAGATGAAATAGAGTTACATATCGCCGATATCGTCCATGATTATACGGGGGTGCAACTAAATTTAAAATGAAGAAGATAAAGAGATATGCCATCGAGAAAACATGTGTCTCCACTTAGCATTTGGAGCGATAATTATTTTTAGTCGCGATTATAATTGTAATATTTGGATTATTTAAATCTACTAGATAAATTGTTGTATGCACAAAACTAATCTACATGTAATTGCAAGGATTTAAGAGTAAAAAGTAAATTGTAAGGTCAAGCCTTTCGGGTCATACTTGGCCAGTTTGATTGAAGACGGTCGTAATTTGCGATTGAGAACCAAACTGTCACTTCTGTCATTAGCTCGTATACATTTGACGGCATGATTAGTTCAGCGGTGAAGAAATAACCAGTTCACCACAGCAGCAGGATGATCGGAGAGGGAACATCTCTAATACTCGCCCTCTGCTAACGATTCGCGCCCTGCTGCTTGAGTATACATTATACATACACCTATACATACACACTGATCGCGAGCGCGGATCAGTGCAAAAGTACTGACGATCATAGCTGAACGCCGAGCCGCTGGGTGGCGAGGTCGCAGCGCGCGGGCGCGAAGCCGACGCGGCCGTTCTCGAGGTCGTACTCCACCCACACGTCCTGTTGGTGGTGGTGCCCGATCACGTACGCCGACATGCCCGCCATGTCCGAGCTCCCGAACGTCAGGCACCACACCGCCTCCTCCTCCCCGCGCTGCTCTCCGGGCACCCTGTACAGAGCTTCTCCCCGGCCACGGCCGCCTCGGCGCCGCGGAGCACCAGGCCCACCTCCGGGAGGAGCCGGGTCACCGACGCCACCCGGGCCTCCGTGCCGCGGAAGCACGCGTCGAACGCGCCTTGGAACACGAAGTCCGGCTCGCCCAGCGGGGCGAGCAGCGACAGGGTCTGGTTCAGGAACTCACCCTTGAGCGCCGCGTAGGCGTCGGGCAGAAGGAAGGTGAACTGCGTGCCGGAGTCCACCATGGTCTGCCCGGCGCCCGTGTGGTCCGGCGTGAGCACGGATTTTGGGATGGGGAGCAGGGTGCGGCCCACGCGAATGCCCTCCAGCTGCACGGTGTAGGCCACCCGGTCGAAGTACGGCAGCGGCTGGGAGACCTCTATAAGCGGCGTGTAGTTAAGCGCCGGGGCCGCGCCGCCGCCGTCGCCGCCTAGAATGAGGACGCCGGGGCCTTCGCCCGTGGCGATACAGTAGGCGAAGCGGCGGGTGCCCGTCTGCGTCACGAAGGAGAGGCTGCCCCGGTTCATGCCGAGCAGGCCGGTCGCTTCCTCGGAGTGATCAGTAGCGTTGTTGTTGTTGCTGGCGCCGGTGCTGGAGGAGTAGGAGGTGATGCAGCCGAAGAGGGCGCGCACAGGCGGAGCGCCGGCGCCTCCGAGGAGGAACGTGTCGGAAGCCAGGAGTCCGTCGGCAGAGGAGGCGTCGGCGTAGGAGACGGAGACGCGGCAGGCGTTCGACGGCGGCGTATCACAGAACGGGCGGACGGGCAGGTCCCGTCCCTGCCACGTGCACGCCGGCGAAGAGCAGGGCACGGCGTCGTACGACAAAGAAGCCGACGCGTTGAACGGGACAGGTGGCGGCGGCAGGTTGCTCCCGTTGCAGAGAAGCCACGAGAGCTCGCTGCCGGTGTCGAGCACCATCGTCACGTTCTGCGGCGGCGTGCCGACGGCTACCGGCACCGTCAGGCTCACATTGTGGCGGAACCGCAGCCGGTTGGCCGGCGGTGGCGCCACTTCCTGCAGCCTGAGCGGGAGGAGAACCGCTCCTCCCCCGGCCTTCCCTTCGCTGCCGCCGCCAATGCTGTCGCTCGCCGCCTCCGCTGTCGCAAGAAAGAGGAAGAGGAGAAGGATAAACGGCTCCATGTCCATTGGCGGGCAGTTTGAGTTTCTACTTTTCTATCCACGATAAACTCAGCCTTGGCCCCGGTGCTCTCTGCCTCTTGCTCTGTGCACGGGAATTAACCAAGGAAAGTGAGCAAACACACCAACTGTCAACTGCATCTGCTGCCAATCTGGTAAATCTAACAGCGTACTCATCATCATCTCCTCTGCTTTCTGGTGTGTGTTTTCACAAGCAACCTGTGCGGGTGCCATGTGTTCGGTGTAGCAGAAGCAGTACGTGCGCTAGCTACACAATGCTCCCCTCTTTACTCCGTGTGGGCTCTGCGCTTGCGACATTGCTGCCGACTAGTGAGACGGGAAGGGGACAGGGTTCTCATCTCACGGAGCTCATGAATACTCGTGGTACTTCGGCCAGGTATCACGGCGGGCTAATCAGAGGCGAAATGCGGGAGAAAATTGGTCGTCGTCGATGAAGACCTCCGGGGCGCGAGTAGCTTTCAGTGCAGCTGTTCCAGCCAAGGCACTGCCATGGTCTCTTGTTAGGCTTGTACGTCTGCGGTTGAGAAATCCCTGGCGATCTAGCTGGAGGATGCCTGGAACACATTGCGAGAAGGTATGCTTTTGTTGGCGAATGACCGGTGAATGATTGCGTTAGAAACCCGTATTTGTGCTCTATCACTCATTTCGAAAAAAAATGTGCTCTACCACTATCAGCACAAATAAAGAGAAGAAGCTATGGCATGTTTATCTTGGGCTAAAACCCTACTTATTACTGTCCATTACTTGAGCGAAGCCCCACTTGGCCCTGTTTTGAGATGCACAAATTTTACAACATTTGGTTCGGCCGACACTGACCTCAGAGAGACCCCATCAACTTGTGAAGGACTCCATGCTCTCCCAAACGAGCTAATGATTCCAGAGGCTATGGTGATCATGAGATGGTGATGCCCATCTCATTATTTGGCGCTCGCATGTGACGTGCTCTGCTCGGCGGGCTCCCCCACCACCACAGCATGAGATGACACACATTTACATTGGTGTTTTAGTGCAATAAAATTGTACCGTCTAAAGTATGAATCTTTTGTTGAAAAAGACTAGCTATGAAGAATGCGGAGTCATTTTCTACTTCTCCAAAGATGACTTTTGTGATAATGTTGTGAACAGTGTATGCACAAGTGATAATGAACTAATTTTGCATTCACGACTTTGTCATATTAATTTCGGTTGCAAGACATGGCCTGACACTATGAGTTTAATTCTGAAATTTACTTTAGTCACAGGATCCAAGTGTCATGCATACTTGTGTGCATACAAAGCAGCCTCACAAGCATGCGGAGGAAAGAAATTTGGCAGCACTAGAGTATATACATTATGATCTCTCTGAGATGAACGGTGTGTTGACAAATGGTGCAATGAAATATTTCATGAGTTTAATTGATGATTTACTAGGTACCGTTACGATATATATCTTGTGAACTAAAGATGAGTCTCTACATTAGTTTAAAAATTATAAGGCAGAAGTTGAAAATCAACTTGAAAGAAAGATTAAGAGGATTCGGTCCGATCGTGGTTGAGAGTACCTTCTCTAACGAGTTCAGTTTCTTATGTTCGGCAGATGGTAAAATCGGACCGAATCCTCTTAATCTTCTCTTTAGTGGTGCCACACTCTAGTATATTTGGCCTAATCGAACTTCGAAAATTGATACGTCTCAAACGTATATTTTTTATTGATACATGCTATTACAATATCATTGCTACATGCTTTTGATGTGTTTTATATCAACTTACGTCATTTTATCGGACTAAGCTATTAACCTAGTGCCAAGTGTCAATTGTTGTGTTTGTGCATGTTTTTGCATCGCTGTAAATACCCACGTACGGGAAGCAATATAATCGGGATAATAGGAAAACCACACATCTTTACGAGATGAAGACGGAAAGCACCGGAGGGGGTCAATCGGCCCACCACAGCCCTGGTGCAGCCTCTTGGCCTAGCCAGGCCTACCACACCACCGACTCGGGCACCCCCCCCCCCCTCGCAACACCCCTTTGCATTTATATTTCAGTTGACCTAATTAGACAAGATACAAAGTTATTTCACAGAGTTTCCATACATCAAAAATGATTCGCTACCCATGGTGGTGTGTACGCACCCCCTGTCAAATGTCGATTCAAGCCGTATAAACCCATTTTGAGCTTGCTTTACTAGTAGAACGTGGAATTCTGGCGATAAATTATTTTTTCATCCAAGTCAACGACATGTTGACTTTTTGACAAAAGTCAAACTAGAGTTGATTTTGATGAAAAAATATTTTAGTCGAAATTCCAAAACCACTTTTGTACACTAGAATTCCACGTTCTATTAGGAAACCAAGATAAACAATGCGGTTATACGGCTTGAATCGAAATTAGACGGTGGTGCGTACGCACCACCATAGGTTGTGAATCCACTCTCTTCCATACATAGCCGCCGCCATTAGACAAGCCAATTTAGTGCCATGTTCTCGCACTCTGCCGGAACGAGGATCCACTTCTGGAGCCAACTTAATCAATCTTGCTGCTCCTAATGGTATGTGTGAGTAGTCCTCCCTCGGGGATGATGGTATGTGCTACTAGCCATGTGTTCTAGCTCTCTATCACGACGTAACTTACCGATCTTGACTACGATCACGAGCTTTGTTACCATAGTTGAATTTTATGATAGTATCTCACTCTATCCTTTATGTATTGGATTTGGTTTTGATCCTTATATGAGATTGCTCTTTGTTGGATTGAATATATTGGAATTATGAAATTAGTTGATGCATGTTTAGTAGAATTTTCTGAGTACTAGTGACCGTGTGGGGACTCTATGGATGTATTAGAAAGACAATAATTAATCATGATGTGCTTTTTTAGTATGATATTTGAAATCACCCGAGGTGACCGTGTGGTTGTACTATAGATTAGAAAGACAAACTTTAAGGCGTGCTTTTGCAACCTACATATCTCTCATCTAATTTTGATCCGTTAAAAAGAGTGAACTTGGGAGTGATCTTTACCATGTACATTTTGAGGAGATATCATCCGTTTAACCATGTTAATGATGTTGAGAGTTGTGACTAGTTAAATTATGAACACTAGGCCTTATTTCTAAGCATTGAACTCTATTTATATTCACGTTTCCTACATTTTACCTCACTGCCATTATTTATTCAGATTACATAAACCTACTTTTATCATCTTTTCACCGAACTATTGCACTTATATAATTAACCACGACATTAGATGTGTTGACAAAAGAGACTTATGGTATCTTGATTGCATGCTTGTTTGAGAGGAATTTCTTTCAACCTACACCTCCTGCAGATTGATAAACCTTAGGTCATTGACTTAGAGGAAAATTGTTGTTGTCCTACAATCTTTTGCACTTGAAGGCCCAAAAAAGTATACAAAAATAAAATTGAGTGGTAGACATCTAGCTATTTTTGGCAACGTTGCCGGAGGGTGAAGGTGAGTACTTGAAAGTATCTTGTTTAGATTTTGCAATTGTATTTTCTGTTCCTATTTTATTTACTAATTCCGCTTATGGAAGAAAAAACAAAAAAATGAGTATAGTTTATGATATTTATAAACTTTACCTTGATGTTGGTCATGAAGTATTAGAATAAATTAAAAGGGCTATCGATATATATTCTTTGTATATCAATCATGATATATGCAATGTTATTAGCATGCATTTTTTGAATGTGTCAATTATACTAATGATATGGGAAGCTTTAAACTTGGGGATGATGAGTATAAAATTTCTTCTGCTATCAATGATGAATATGACTTTTTCGTCCCCCTACCCTGTAAGAGAAAGTTTACTATGATTGTAACGATGTGGATTTGGTGCCATGGGGGGTAGTGGTGCATAGGGTGCCCACCGTTGGATAAAGCAATTACGTGCTCTCTTGATGAATCCATGCTTAGCAGAACCGTATGTGCATGCGACGGCGGACAGTTCATGTCTATTCTTTTTTTACTCATGCATGTGTTGCCGTCCACATCCATTAGACATTTCCAACAACACATCCATATCCATTAGACATTTTCACGATGTAAAAACCCGACCATTCATTTTTCTTTACTCCTTTTTGCATGTGTTAGCCGGCCACACCCATTAGGCATTTCTAAGGGTGAATTCCATAAAGGTAGTGGATGGTTGTGTTCCCCAAGCACCATAGCCACACAACAATTCATGTGCATAAGAGTGTGGTGGTGGTTCATACTTTTTTTATTTTGGCCAAAAGGTTAGGTGTACGGAATTTTCTAGTGGCCATGGTCCAACACCATACAACATTTCTCTCCAACCATACAACATTTATCTGCATGGTATGTGGAAATGTCTAAAGGAGATGGATATGAGAGAGAACAAGCATAAACCATGCAACGACGACCATGGTCCAACACCATACAACATTTCTCTCCAACATCATGCAACATTTCTCTCCATGGTATGTGGAAATGTTTAAAGGAGATGGATAGGAGAGAGAACAAGCATAAACCATGCATTTTTTGTGCTCTCGGTGTGACGGCCATCAACTTTTTTCGTTTGCATTGGTTTCCATCTTATATCCGTATAGTACATCCAATGGTTGGATGCTGGTGCACCGCTACCCCAATGGCACCCCACTATTTTGCATGATCCTAATAAGCACCCCTATATATCATGATTACAATGATAACAATGATATATTTACTATCCCTATTATTAATATGAAGGATGTTGCTTATGTGGAGAGTAATAATATTTTTATGCATGAGGATCATGGTAATAATGCTTTATTTGAGAGCTATATTATTAAATTTTCTCATGATGCTACTGAAAATTATTGTGAGAGAAGGAGACAAGGTTATATATATAACTCAACAATATCAAGTTCACTCTTTATTTTTTGTTAGTGTTAACCCTAGATGAATACTTTCCTGGCACAACTGTTCTACACCATATTAATCATTATGTGGTTCCATTGTCCACCAACATAGTCAATTCATAATAAGTGTATGAAAGTTGCAGTTATTTCGATACAATAATCAGTAATAAAGATAGTACAATAATATCGTGTGCAGTCGTGGTGGACAAGAAGATAGCACTCCGAGCGAATTGCGGGTTAACAGCTAGCGGGCCAATGCAAAGAATGATCCACGGGGGAGGTGGTTGACAGAAATGCAAAGAATGATCCACAAGGGAGGTGGTTGACAGACCCCACGTTGGCGGTAGCCCAGAGAGAGAGAGAGAGCAGGGTGGCGGCGGGGAAAATATCTGGTGGAAACCAATTTTCAGTTGGAACCAGTGAAAACCACGAAATAATTATGTTTAAAAGTGGGGGATGATATGATGTTCGTGAGGCAAACGAGGATGAGCCGAATACAGGGATATGCTGCAAAATGATGTCGGCGCATCGGACATGGAGGATGCAAAACCAACAAAGTAGAGTGAACTTTCAGAAAACGTGGAGCCTCACCAAAGAAGTACACAAGGACACCACACCATGGGGACGGACCCATTTGCTTCTGCAGCAAACCACTAGAATATCCGAAAAAGTTCGTACTCCCTGTTAGCATCCGCCGATTCCCGTACACGAACAATTGGACTGCACAGCAGCACGTACTGCAATCAGCACGATTGTTTCCTGTCATGTCCCAGAATAGCTGGAACCTCTCAATCGAAGATGATTGCTAGCTCACGAGGGGAAAGCGATTTGCCCGCTATAAATGGCCTAGAACTCCAATTATAAAAGTAGGACGAATTCGACTCCTCTCAGGCCATCCACGTCGCCCTTTTCCCCTGGCCGTCCGATCGTCGAGTCGAACGGTCCAGGTGGCGCCAAAATTCGCACTGTAGCACGGGGATTTCTACCAATCAGGCGACGCCACGTCGACCCCAGCGTGCCATTTTGCAAAAAACCGCCCGCAAAGGACTACTTTTCATTTTCGAAAAAGCCAGGGCCTCCATGAAAAATCTCCCGCACAGCTCCCCCTCCTCCCTCTCGCTCGTGCGCGACGGAAGTCGCCGGCGCCGCCGCCGCGCCTCGCCGCCCTTCCGCTGCTCCCCGCGCAGATCCACTCACGTGCCGAGGTCCGCCGTCGCCGATTCCTCCTCCTCCCCAACGAGCGCGTGCCGGGACGCCGCATCGACGCCGGATTCGCCGCCGGCGCGCTCGGCGCCCGCCGCGACGAAAATGGTCGCCGCCGGCGGCTCCGGCGACCATTTGGTCCAGCGCGCCGCCCAAGCGGCTTCCCTCACTGCCCTCGCGCGGATCCGCGCACCGCCGGCCTCGCGAGCTGCTGGGGCGCGTGCTCGCCCGAGCTCGGCCGCGCTGGCCATGGCTGCCGCCGGATGACGTCACCCCGACGTCATCGCGGGGCCACCTGCCAGGCGGTCCCACCTGTCAGTTTGTTCTTTATATTTACAGGAAAATGCTAAAATTTGTAAAATTCATATGTTTCAACCTACAACTCAGAAAAATGTGCTCAATATGTCAAAATGTTCAGAAAATTGTAAGCTATTTGATTATGTCAAATTCGTACATGTTTGCATAATTTTGAATCATGTTTATGAAAAAGCACTAAATAATATTTTTTAATACATACAATATAACAAACTTTCCTATATTTCACAAATTCTCAAACTTACCACACAAAAATTGTACTATACATCCTCCAATTACGAAACTCAAACAAATATTTCAGCAAAATACAAACATATATAGCCATTTCAATTTGCTAAATATTTAACGGTACTCTACAATATATAAAAGCACTAAAAAAATAACAATAAAAATAATTCTAACTATTTCAAAGTATTTACCTTTTAAAAACTAACACATTTGAAATAAATGTCCATATAAATGCAACACATTTGAACATTTCAAAATGCTAGAAACTTAAAAACACTCTAAAATATATCTCACAAATTGTATTAACCTTAATTGTGTAATTGAAACAAATGTTTATGGCATACTTCAAATATATCCAAACATCCCAATTTTCTAAATATCTGAAAACAGACAATATGACAAACTGCTTCCTCTACAATCAAATATATCATAATTCTCACACACACAAAATACATGCAACACATTTCTAAAATTCAATTTCCTAAAAAAAAGGAAAAAATAGATACTCTAAAATATAAATGCCTCACATATTGTCCACATATTGCATTCTCTCTAATTATAAAATTCAAATAAATATTTATGTCATTTCACCCCTCTAAATTAAAGAATTTTTGTAAAAAATCCAAATGATTTTTCTCTAATTATAAATTGACTTCAACAAACGATCATGTACTTCACATCCTCCAATTATAAAATTCAAACAAATATTGCAACAAAATAGAACCATTTCAGCTATTTCAGAGCATTTCCACACAAAAAACAAAACACTTTTAAAAATAAATTACAATAATTTCCAAATTAAAGCAATCTCCAAAATCCAACCATTTTCACAACGAAGTCATTTTCAATTCCGATTATTCCCAAACTTAAACAACTTTACAATGTCACCATTTTCAAACTGAAATTCAAAAACACTCACGCGGCATTTGCCGCGTTCAGATGCCTAGTTTCGATAAAAACATGGCCAAAAACTGGTCCAGTCACGCTGACAACTGTTTCCCAACACTGGCTAGAGGTTGCGATCCTGTAGCAGACCACAGTTTTTTGTCACTGTCAGGGAAAATGCAGCACATAGCGGCATGGACGCACTAAGATGCTGTCGAGTCAACATACATTACTTGATGCTGAGAGTCCACCCAACAAACAAAACACATTTCATCTAGATCCAGGTAACAGAAGTACAGAACAGCTGGGGAGTTGCTGTAACTGAGCCTGCAAATGCCAGTCCAAGAATGTAAAGGTCATTGTGGTTATAACTTATATCCCTTCCGAGAATATACAGATTGAAGAACCTTATAAATGGATGGACACCACCCTGAACATGTTCAACGGAGGACCTTGTCAAAACCAAACATGGTGCCCAACTACACCCAGAACCCTTCAGCCCTTCATACGAACCAGTCATTGGAAGGAGGGGCACTAAGAGTTCTCATCAAAATAATGCAAGTTTCAGCTGGGAGCGAAAACGACACTACACATGCGTCGCCAGAACAAATCAGCAAGACAAAGGAGGGATGGAAAAAGTACAAACATGAATGTCGGTCACTGGATGACAATTCATGGGTAAGTTAACTAGTTAGCACTCGCTGCTAGTTACTAGCCAATTGGATAGGAATCTTCTGGTGAGGATAATGAGCAAAACTTTGAAGCCTATATGAGCTGCTACCAAGCACAGATGAGGAAACCGTTGATGCCTATGAGTGCCTATGAAGCACAGCTACATTCATTCCAGCAATAATGCACGATGAAGCCCAGGTTGGAGATAACAGAACTACCGGCGAAACATTTTTACGAACTGTAGACTATGATCCAAAGTTTTACTCCCTTCGTATCAAAATGTAAGACTTTCTAGTCTTTTTGGCATTGTCCTGATTCGTTCCTTAATGGGTGAATCAACACACTAAAACATGTTTACATACGTACGAATCAGGACAAAACCAAAAAAAATAGAAAGTCTTATATTTTGGTATGGAGGGAGTAACTTCTAAGAATAAAAATATGTACTTACCTGAGATTGTAATTGCAGACAACACAATTGATGTCTCAGTATTCATGACTGCAGAAGATTCGAAAACCCCTCTCAGGGTCTGACTGAAAACAAGAACAAAGACATGCACGTCTGCATGACTACATGAAAGGGCAACGAAATGCAAGCAGAAGAAGTTAGTGAGCAAAAGAAGAGACTAAACATTGAACCTATGCGTTCTGTGAGACATCCTTCTGCTCGAAGCAACCTAGAAATTACCAAGTACTAACATAAAATTTGAAATTGTGATCAGGTTAGAAGTAATGCAAATGGCAAACTCAGTACTGATTTAAAATTTCTAAGGCAAATAAGAGTATGACCACAAGAAACTAAATCATGGGCCAAAAGGAAAACATAGTGCCTGACAGCAACATAAAACAGAATGGACAAGGCCTTTCTTCATCGGTCGCATCAGAACATGAAGTATTCAGAGTATAATGTTTAACAAATCATTGCATTGTCACACCTTGTCGAAGAAGAATCAACATGTAGAAACATTACTACTTGAGCAACAACATTCTCTATGTTTGAGTTCAGAAGAAGGAAAAGATTGCAGTTCCATCAGTTCTGCACTTCTGCTCAACTGCAAGGGCATAACCAGGACGGTACAAGAATCATGCAACTATTTTGCATTGAACAAATATACAAAAGAAATGAGAAGCAAAAACACTAGCCAACTAATATACACTAAGCAAAAACCGTTGATGCCTATGAGTGGCTATGAAGCACAGCTACATTCATTCAAGCAATAATGCACGATGAAGCCCATATAAAAGATAAAAAACTACTACCTCCGTTCCCAAATATAAGATGTTTTACCTTTTGTCCACATTCACTTGCACACAAATATATCTAGACATATTTCAAGTGTATGTTCACTCATTTATTATGCATGTAGACAACATGTGGAACACCTAAAACATCTTACATTTGGGAACGGAGGGAGTAGTAGAGAAACAATTTTAGAAACTGTAGACTATGATCCAAAGTTCTACTAACTTCTAAGAATAAAAATATTTACTTACCTGGAATTCTAACTGCAGACAACACAAATGATGTCTCAGTATTCATGACTGCAGAAGATGCAAAAAAACCTCTCAGGGGGCGACTGAAAACAAGAACAAAGACATGATGCACATCTCCATGGCTACTTGAAAGGGCAAGGAAATGCAACCAGAAGTAGTGAGCAAAAGATGAGACTAAACACTGAACTTATGCGTTCCGCGAGACATCCTTCTGGTCTAAGCAACCCAGAAATTACCAAGCCCTAACATTAAAGTTGAGTTTGCGATCAGGTTAGAAGTGATGCAAATGACAAACTCAGTAATGATTAAAAAATTGTAATGCAAATAAGAGTATAATCACAAGAAAAACTAAATTATGGGCAAAAAGGATAACATAGTTCCTAAGGAATTACAACAACATAAAATAGAATGGACAAGGCCTTACTTCTTCGGTAGCATTAAAACATGACGTATTCTGAGTTCAATGCTTAACAAATCATTGCATCGTCATACCTTGTCGAAGAATCAATGTGTAGAAACATTACTACTTTAGCAACAACATTCAATATGTTTGAGTTCAGAAAGAGAAATAGATTGCAGTTTCGTCAGTTCTGCTCAGTTGCAAATGCATAACCAAAACAATTACAAGAAAAATCCTGCCGCTATTTTGCATTGAATGAATATACAAAAGAAAACATTCAGCCAACTAATATACACTAACTTGTATGACTATTAAACAAGAGAAATAAGAGAGGGAACATAGACAAAAAGTCACCATGCCGATTGCAAGATATGTAACAGTGTTCACCATCCTGCCAGACATGAACTTGAAAAACAATAATATGGTACTACACGAAGAAGAAAATAAGTAATGCTGGAACAGAAAAGTCCATCTGGATTTGCGCTATCCAGAAAACTCTATTCTGGACATGTCACGAACTGTTAACTGTATCGATAGACACATAACAATGACAGAATAGCATCTTACTAATTCTGTAGATATTCTTCATTGAACACTTTACTCACAGAGACAATCTCAGATTTCTCCTCAGGCCCTAATACTAGTTGAAATCACTGTGCAAGAAATCAATCTACATCAGTATATCAATACTACATATGTAATACTATTTGCACAACATTCAGAATCAATACAAAGACTTGCATTATCCAGAAACTCCATTTTGGATATGTCACGAACTGTTAATTGTATCGATTAGACACATAACAGTGACAAAACAGCATCTTACAAATATTGTAGGTGTCTTCATTAAGCGCTTTACTCACAGAGACAATCTCAGATTTCTCCTCAAGCCCTCATACTAATAGAAATCACTGTGCACCACGAAATCACTCTAAATCAGTTCTTCAAAATTACGCATGTAATACTTGATTGACACAACATTCAAATAATACAACGACTTTTGGTTTCACAATTTAGGAGCATAACAAAAATATTCAAGGGCAGTATGGAAGAAGGCACATCGAGAGAATTCAAGAGAACATCACTCATATGGTGTGCAAGTCATCCCTATTTAGCAGCCCAAGATTCAACCAATAGAAGCAGTAGTTCGATAGCCATTGTTACGAGTCCGGATATCTTTTGTTGAAACAAAAATGAGGCTTGGCCAGAGGAATAACAATAATATCAGACATAACAAATATATTGAATTTTCATGTATGAGACCAACATACTGCAAAATCGGAATCCATCTTGATCCAATCCAGTATATGAACAATCAGTACATAAGTGAGAGCAACAACTGCTCTCTCTGCCTACAATATTTCAAATGATTGATTTCCCCCAGACTACACACCTATTTCATTCTTGAAGGCTTGGGCTTGCTCCTTCTAGTTTGCTTTCCAATGTCATCTCTGGGTAGTTTGCTCATGGCCATCTCTAAATTTTTAAAAGGGAGGAAAGAAGTGGTAATGCAAGCCCTTCATTTACCTTAACCTTACCTTAACCAAGCCCTTCATTTACACCAAAAAAAAACCAAGAACTCATGGCCTGGGTTTCCTCCTTATACTAAGTCCTACTTATTCACCACTATCATCAAATGAAAGCGAGTTACCAAGAAGATCTTTGCTCAGCCACTACGGGATTGCGTGGAACTCTCCGGCCGGCTGCCCCTACCGAAACAACCAAACAAGTTCCTAAATACACGACGTATCCGACCTTCACCACCGTCCACTTGCCCTTCTCCCTCCGGCCATGTCACCCGCCTCGGCCCGACACCGTTGCTGAAGCCACCATCCAGCTCCGTGTAGACAACAGGTAACTGCTCTCTGGGCCCGCCGGCGAACCTTCCAACAGCGAATCCTCCGCGGGGGAGCCGCCAGATGGTCAGTCCAGCATCTGCCTCCGCCTCAGGGACGGCTGCCGCGGGAAGCTCGCTGCGGCAGATGGGGCAGGAGTTGCGGAGGGAGAGCCAGGGGAGGATGCAGTCCTGGTGGTAGACGTGTTTGCACGGCATCTCCCGGGCCGCGGCGCCAGGCTCGAACGCCTCCTGGCACACAGCGCAGTGGGCCCCGCCTCCTCCGGGGACCGTCACGGACGGCATCGACTCCACCGCGGCCTTGGACGCCGGCGGACGCGGCGCCGCTGCCTCCAGCCTCGAGAACTGGTCCAGCAGGCGGTGGAACCCAGACCCCATGAGGAGGTGCGACACGTCCCCGGGCAGCGGCCGCAGCCCGTCGCCCGAGCCGTCCTCGTAGTAGAGCTCGAACCCGGACAGCGATCCGCCCCGGAGCACGATCACCGGGTTCATCGCCCCGCGCCGGCCGCTCCCGCCGCCCCCGCGCGGCGGCGGCAGCGGCGGCTGCGGGAACTGCTCGAGGAAGCCGCCGTCGCAGTCCGGGCAGACGACGGTGGACGGCGAGACCCTCACGAAGCGGCTGCAGTGGTAGCACCAGTAGGACACCGGAGACGACGCCATCGGAGCGAGCGAAACTCCCCCGAACAAATCGAGCAAAAAAAAAAACCCGGCCAACTGCAGCTACAGCCGCAGAGGCAGATCAAACGGGCAGGCAGCCGAGCTCAAATCGGAGGCTCGGATCTGAGCGTGGACGCCGAAATCCCCAAATCGAATTTCGAATTGGGGGTTTCGGGCAGTGGAGGAAGGAGACTTGGGGAGAGGAGGAGGGGAATTGCGTGGTGGGTGAGTGGGTGGTTTCGTTTTTATGTGATGTAGGACGGTGCGGCGCACTCGCGGCGGTGACGTCGCAGCTGACGGCGAAGCCACGCGGGCGGCCGCGACTCACGGCGTTGAGCGGCTGCGTTAACCTTGACTGGTCAGCTGGCTGGGGAGGGGAGGGGAGCGGCGGTGTCCGGATAGGCTCGCTCCGCCGCGTGTACATGGACGAACCGGCGATGTCTGACTTCGACGCACAGTAGAAAGCAGCAAGCTTTGTTTAATCAATCATCAAGTCATCTTTAGCTGCGGCTTTGGCTTGATCAAGGTCATCTAGGAGTAGCGAGCAAGATGAACTGATGGAGAAAAGTTCAGGCTTTTATATATTTAGCAGCAGACTGTAGAGATGGTATTTACTGGCAGCGTTAGCAAACGAAATATAGTACTCATTCGCAAAAAAAAGGAATATAGTACGAAGATTACTTTACACAAATGCCATATGCTGCGTTCTTTCATTTTTTAAAGGCGTCCACACGTTATGCTGTCCGGCGAACAATCAGCACAGTCTAGTATAGGTTTGGCAGCACATACTTGTACCATCCAAATAATATTTGAAAAATGATCGTGATTTTGCAGTATAATCAAACTGTAAATAAATATATTAAGGACTACTCCGACTGGGAAACACGATAGTGCGCATCGAGGTTTTCTTTTTCAACTCCGGCGGCACCCCTCGGGCACCACCGGCCGTACCACCTTCCCCCGTATGTGGCCTACGTGTTGTCGCGACGCCTCCCCCTGCCCAAGCTCCTCCTCCGCTGATCCACCGCCACCTCGGCCATCCCTTTATACCCCCCCCCCCCACCACCGATCGTCCTCTTTGGCACGACACCCATCCACCCCTCAGTTAAGTTAGTAGCTCGTCTCACCGTGTCGGTGGCTCTGGCTTGCTCCAGTCCTCGTCGTTGTCGCCGACGAGGAGCTCCGCCTCCTCTCCCGATTTGGCATTGCGGGGATCGACGATTTAATTATCGGTTAACCGAGAGGTAGCAAAAGCGATACGTTAAATCCAATTTCTTTGCTAGCTCTATCAAGATCAGTTTCGGGATGTAGCAAATTTAACTTCGTCTTGTAAAAATCAAGGATCCACTCGTTATCTTTTCATACACCTTTTTCTGATGCAAATTCTTCCTGCTGCCTTTTTTGTAAGCTTTGCACGCTGTTGCCCGTCGTATGGCCTGCGTTTTGTCTCCCATATCAAAGACGATTCACATTACATACTTTCGCGAGTGGTCACCATTAGGCCATCTCCAACCGTCCCCCCAGAGCCCCCCCAGGAGGCCTTTTTAGCGCCGGCGGCAACGAAAATCCACCAGCCGGCCTCCCAGAAGTCGATTTGGCTCCGGTTTTAGCGCCGTTTCGCGCCGTTTCGCGCCGGCGAACCCAGCCCAACCCCAGCCTGCTGGGTTCGGCCTGGGGGGGCAAAAGGCGTCCGCGGGCCAGGCTTGTCAGCGAGGGAAGGCGATTTCCCTCCATAATTTCGCCGTTCCCTCCAATTTCCCCCCCCCCCCCCCCACATATACCTCTCCCCCGCCCCGTTCCCGCCATTTGCACAGATCTGGCCGCCATGGCTCCCGCCCGATTCACAGGCCCCCGCGCCGTCGCCGCCTCCTCCGCCTCCTCCTCCTCCATGGTCGGCGCCTCCATGATCGGCAAGAAGCCGCGGAAGCCGAGGGCGCCGAAGGAGAAGCCACCGGGCATGAGCAACGCCGCCTGGATCGCCGAGGAGGCGCGCCTGAAACAAGAGAACCTTCAGCGCCGGACGAGGGAGAAGGCGCAGCGGCAGAGGGAGATGTCCGCGCACCTGGCGGTGGAGGCCGAGGCCGTCGACGAGGAAGAAGAGGTGGAGGAGCTGGAGGAGGCGCCAACTCCGGCGCCGGCCAAGCGCAGGTGGCGCACAGGCCGAAGAGCGGCGCCAACCGCGAGATGGAGGTGAGAATTTCTGCCGCGATTCCTTTCTTTGCGCCGCCGTGTAGCTCATTTGTGCCGGTCCTGCCGCCATGTAGATCGTCCGGATGCTCGAGGCGTACAAGGAGGACGAGAAGACCGACTTCAAGTACCTCCACGTCTTCGTCGTCATCGAGGGGTGCGAGAAGTGGGCGGAGACACGCCGTGGGCTCGGCAAGGGCAAGGAGTACTTCCCGGGCGCTGGTGCGTCTGATGCGTCTGATGGCCGTCCACCGATGGGTCACAAGAAAGCCAAGGCGGCGAGGGACGCCGAGCCGGCAGCGGCAAAGCTCCAGGCGTCCATCCAGACCTGTCTCGCCGACGCAAAGGCAAACGCCGGCAAGAGGGAGGACATCACCGCGAAGAGGTGGTCGGCGCTCATGGCCAACTCCAAGGTCAAGATCGAGCTCCTCAGGACCGGCACCGTGGCGAAGAAGAGGAACCACGACCTCGCCTTCCTCACGGGGGCTGATCCGGACGCGATGGACCCCGAGCTGAGGACATGGTACATGGCGCAGCGCCGGCTCATCCTCAGCGACATCAGCACGGCTCCGTCGGACACTACCTACGGCACCTCGACGGAGACGACCGAGACGAGCTCGGCCAGTCCAGCCGAGACACCGCCTGCCCAGCCTCCGTCCACGGCGCAGATCGACCTGGACGCCGCCGACACTGCTGCCCCGAGCTCTGCACCGGCTCCGACCACCACTGCTGTGCCGTCGCCGGGCTCTATCTGATCTGTGCATCAGCAGAACGCCGCATGTGGCCGTGGATCGCCCGACTGTGGCTAGATCGAGACTCAACTGTGGCGTTTTTTGTAATATTGCCCCAACTGTGGCTGCCGTGATCGCCGAATTCGGGCTATATTTTGGGGGCGGGAAGAAGACGTTTCAAATTATATGAACTGTGGCGTTTCCTGAGCCGCCGAACGGCTGGTGAGTTCGCCCCCCCAGGTTTTGGAGACGGCCGGCGCTAAGACAAAAAGGCGCCGGACCGAAACCTTGGGGGGCCGAACGGTTGGAGATGTACAGCAACAACTTCCCACTTCCACTCACTTTTCGACGAGAGAAAACAGATGACTCACCAGCGGTAGATGCTCCCAGTTCAACGCTGGGGTCAAAGGTTTCCTGCTGTAACAGCCTCAAATTCTTAACCACTCAAATAAATGGAGTTGTAGTGACAATACAAACCTCAGCCGTTTCCAGTGATCCTACACACCATTATACTACGACTGTCAGAAGAAAAGGACCCTTATACATCCTACGTGGCACAAACTGTCCAGGTGTTCGCAACTCAGGCAAAAGTTTGACATTTGCTCAAGTCCATGTCAGGAAAGGGGTTGAGATCTAGCACAGAAGCCACAAAGATATTGCAGACGCTGTCATGTTCAACAAAAGACATGCTGCACTACTCCGTCTGCTGGTGATGAGAGGAGGCTGACAAGAAGCTTCGTGCCCATACATTGCGGTCTTGCACATTAATGATCACAGTTAGTGTACTATTAATACTAGTGACAAAAATCTCTTCAAAAAAAAATACTAGTGACAAAATTAGAATTTCTATTTTCAACTCGTATATAAATATAATTTCCTGTTATTCGGTTCATGTGCTCATCCGAGCATGAGGTGGTAGAAGAGTAGTCGCAATTCACACATTACATCAGAATTATCTAACAAGATGCTTTGCCTAGAAAAATATTGCTTCACTCCGGCGCCCAACATGAACGCATATTATGATATGATAAGTACTCAATCATTCCAGGTTCTGCTGCTGCTACACATGCCCACACATGACCCAGCGGCCAGCATCCAACAGCCGGTTCATAGCTAGCTTTTGGCACATATGTTCATAGCTACTCCCTCCGTTCCAATTTAATTAACTTGCTATCCACCAACGGAGGGAGTAGGTTTTGGCGTCCACATATATAACATCGTACGGCGCATTTCATAATGGACGGACCAAGTTTTTCCGCACACCCAGAGAAGGAGGAAAGCGACCCCCAACGAACACAGATATGGCTGTCGTTCTCAAGGTTCACGCGCGACAGGCCATTGCCTAACTATCCTGAAAATCCAGACTCGCCACAGAAGCAACAAGAATATCTAAAATCATGAAGGTGCAAAAAGCATCCGGTATGCCGTAATTCAACGAACAAAAAGGCTGTTTTGATGCCTAGTGCTTGGGTCTTGGTTTCAGTATTAGGGAGGACTGTGCAGACTTTATTCAGCATGGAAATCAACACCAACTGTGGATTGGCCTCGACAGCAGAACAGTGCAACCTTTAAGGACGGCACGTACCGACCTAGGCAGGAAGGGCCCAGCAAAGTATTTGCATTCAGGTGTACCATTGTTGACGAGGCAACTCATAATTTACCGTGACTTTCTAGTACAGCAACTTACAAGTCACAACTCACAACCTGAAGAAGATATGGTGCTCATTTGAACAGAACTAACACGAGAAAGGAGCCGTCTCTCTTCAGAATGAACCAAAACCAGCGCAAAAATCATACACCGAAGATTGATCTGCATTAGCGCCGAATGGAGCACGGTGAGTGAATGCATAACTCAAATTTAGAAAAAAAATAGAATGGAATCTAGAACCAAGAAATACTGAAGAACAAAGTGGATTTTAGACCTAGATACAACACAGGCGGCTATACACGTGATCCGGGTTCAAGAGATAAACAAGACTACCATGAGGGAATTATAGCTATCTGGGAAACAGCTAATCTGTGAAAGGTCGAAATAAGACTATTTTGTGTTCACAGAGAGCATATCCCGTGCTACCACACGTTGCCACTAGCCTACCAATCCGAGAAAAATCATTAAATATGCCATTTATAAAATTAAGCGTCCTGCACAAACTCTACTTGAAAAACAATAGTTATCTTTTTTATTTTTGGCATATGCCTCACAACATAAATTATCTGTTTTGTTCCTCGATATCTATAGTATATTTTAATAACAATACAACATGATAGATTGATTTTATGTTAATGTTGTCGGAATTTTTAATGAACAGCTGTATCATTCACTGAGTGGTGGTAGCCTGGCAAAACCTGTTATGATCTCCAATTACTACCTTCCTGTTATGTACCAAAAAGCCAAAAAGAAAAGATAGGGGCCAACATGTGTTCTATGCAAATTTAGCTTCTCTGTTGACATCTGCCAATTGGTATTGCTTCAATCATTCCATTTGTGACTGGTTCTGAGAACACAAACATATTGGGTGGTGTGTCCATGTTTTGCTCCCGAATTCGCAGACCAGATTTAAATAAGTTATATGACATAACAGATTGATTTTATACCAAAAAGGCACAAATAAAAAACATAAGCCCCTATGTGTTCTATGCAAATTTAGCTGCTGAGTTAACATCTGCATTTGGTATTGCCTCCATCCTTCCGTGTGCGAATGATTCTGAGAACATAAGCAGTTTCCATGGTCAAAATGATGTTGCACAAAGAGGAGTGTAACCATATCTTGTTGACATTGCCCACACTCTCCTTGTCAACAAAATAATCATCTTAAGTGAGTGCATCAAGTATTTATGGAAGTAGCAAGGAATCACCATAATGGGAGAAAGCACTGCATATGTGCTCTATGTGCCACCCGAATGTGTAAGGGTAAGCACACTAGTGTTATGAGCATCCTCATGGCCTCAAGAGCACTTGAGCATTATAATATAACACTAACGCTCACTTGCTAATGTCTAATTACAGGGTTTAGCCGTGTTAAATTCAGAAAGATAAGCAAACTAATCCTTAAAAGTTAACAGAACAAAAACACAAACTTCAATGCTGTATAATTTGTTGGTTCTGTGGGAAAAAAACACTGTGTTAACTATAAAAACATGTTCACGTAAAAAAAACTATAAAAACATGTTATTGTGATATACTTTCAAGAACAAAATCTTTCAAATGTGATTGTGAGATGTTTCTTTCGTCCAATATGGCAATGCATCTAACTTACAAAACATGTAGGTAATAAACTTTTGCAGTGACACCATACTTCCTAGACAAAATTCTGCTAGTAGCATATGCAGTGGTCAGATACCTTTATCTCATATCTTTGTCATTAGTATGAAATCCAAATCTAATGTTCAATGTTGGATCTAATATAATTGCTAGGTTGACGGATCCAGCGCCCCTCCAGCCAGGGTAGTTGCCCGGGCTTTGGCGGCGGCACATCAAGTTTACCCAGGCTTCCAATGGTCCACCATACTACAGATGTTAAGACAGGAAAACAGAGAACAGAAGAACCAGCCATCGGTGCTCACATTGGGGTTACAGAATAAGCATTCATCGCCGATTTCTCTTCTTTCCCCTCGCCTTGGCCCTCTTCTTCCTCGCTTCCTCTTTCTGCCTCTCAGCTTCCTCCCTCTCAAACTTCTCGCTCTCCCTCTTCTGCAAGAAGTCCTGCACGGCCAAATAAATGACCTGCAATGAGAGCAAAAACAGCAACCATAGAAGAATGATTAGTTACATTCAGCAACAACCGTAGAAAAACAGCACTATCCAAACACTACTCGTTAAAACGCGTCACGCACCCCGATGGTGAGGAGGGAGAGACCCACGAACGCGACAGTGAGCAGCGCGGACACTACGGTGGCGGTGATGCTGTCGTCGTCGGCAGCCACCCTCATCATTTCCGCGGTCTGCTCCACTTCTTCCAGTGCGGCGGCAACCGGGCGCAGCCTCCTTACGAGGCGCAAGCGCCCCATGGCTCCTCCTCCGGCATTACTGGCGCGGCGAGAAGTAGCATACTTCGAGAAGACCGCGGGCCCTGGTGGCACGAGGGGGAGGAGGAGGGAGAGGGAGCACGCTGCCGCCATTATCCCGTCCCTCGCGCCAGCGGAAGGGAATGGAGTGAAATGAACGGTCGAAACGAACGGGAAATGGATGGGCCAATCTGGCGCGAACTGATGGCCCGTACGGGCCATCATGGACCGGAGGCCTGCACTGCTGCCGTGCGCGGGGCCGACGGCCGAGAATTCGGAAGAATTCCAGAGAAATCGATCGCCGTCGAGAAGGGGAAATGGATCAGGGCGCCACCGCTCTGACGCGGCCTGACCTGTCGGCATTTGACACTTTGGCTGTGACACGCAGCGAACGCACCCGAAGCAAGAGAAGGAACGAGCGCTCACGGCACCGCACCCGTCGTCACCGTTCGAGGAGCAACCGCAAGGACCGCGACACACCGCAGCGCGTGGTGGTTTCGCTTCGCCTCGCCGGCAGCGCCGTGGGATCATCGGGAGAGCGAGAGGTCGGGATGGCCGGGGATCGGATGAGCTGGGCGAGGCTGCTCAAGTGGAGCCTCTCCTACATTGAAGGCGCGCGGCCTTCTCGCGCCATCAGGTGAGGGCATGAAGAAGAAGGGTGGGGCAAAGAAATTTCAGCCGTGTTTCATTTGGGCTGCCGCTGAAGCGAGTCTCTGGTGTGCTGTGTGCAGCGAGGAGGAGCGGAGGTGGCTGACGGAGGCGGTTGAGGGGAACATGGCGGAGGACGTGGTGAGCCGCCTGAGGGAGATTGCGCTGCTCATGAGCACGCCGCTCTCCGTTCTGGAGGCGCAGGGCATCACACCCGACGACATCGAAGGTACCGATTCAGTCATCCACACTTGCTAGATGCCATGCAAATGGCGATAAATGGTGGCCCATTGTGGTATTAAGCGTGGATTTGAGCGATCAAAATTTAGTAAGGGTGGGATCGTAGTAGCAATTTGCCCGCACTGAGAAGATGGGAATTGGGATGGTTCTGATTTCTGAACATTTTGGTCAAACATATGCGGCAGTTAGGATTTTCCCCAACATTCTGAATATCTGCAATAGGTAACATTGGCACTGCTATTCGTAATCCACCCGAGCTTTTGAGGTCACCACGAATAAAACCCTTTATGTCTTCCTCCCCATAGTTATGGATTTTTTAGGCTTGTCATTTTTGTATTAAGCTTGTCTTAACCCGATAACACTGCACACCAGTATTTTGTTTGCTCAGCTCTCAGTTGGTACTAATTAATTACTTGTGGTCATTGCAGATTTGCTCGCTGAGCTGCAGATACATGTCGAGTCTATCGACATAGCAAACGGTATGTCTGAACTTCGTCGTCTCTTTCCATTCCTTGCTACTTATTGATTAGAGTCTATTGATTACCATGGTCCAACTGTGGTGTGTGGTTGCATATCTCCACCACACTGGGTTAGGCTGGTAGGCATAAGCCAGTTACATATCCCTTTCACGCTACTATGCGGATATCTCAACCAAGCCACGAGCTTGCACAATATTTCACTATTCTAAATAACTGAAGCTCGAACTGTCTGATTTATGCAACTCTGGCTCCACTACCATGGGTTGGTAATCGATAGAAGCACTAAGGTTTTGCACATGTATTATTATTTCATTTCTATGTATGCGAACTCAAATTTATTGCCTCGAGTTAAATCTACAGTTCCATCTGTAGGAACCAAAGGTAGCACTTGGAAGGCATAGTTTACTGGTGTAAAACTGTAAACGTAATGGATGGAGGCAACTGTAGTGGTTTTTGCCAATAAAACACTGCTCTTCAGGTGAATTTTCAGCTTCCCCTTCCACTACGCTAATATTACAACTTCCAAGGGGAGCTGATCTGTTAGGGGATAAAGTATAGTAGTTAGGTGCCCAGAATTGCTTGATTAACGAATTAGCAAGGAGCATCTGTCAGTCACCAGACCATTGTGAATGTATTGTTTGTGTGAATTGTTTGTTATGATAACAGAACGATATGTTAATTCCCCTTTTGTTCCTTTGGTATGTTAGATCTGCATTCTGTTGGTGGCTTGGTTCCTGTTATTAAGTACCTCAGAAATTCTAATGCTCGCATCCGAGCCAAAGCAGCTGATGTGGTAACAACAGTTGTTCAGAACAATTCGACTAGCCAGCAGCTGGTCATGGAAGCTAGTGGTTTTGAGCCCCTCGTATCTAATTTTACATCAGATCCTGATCTCACTGCTCGCATAAAGGCTCTTGGTGCACTATCCTGTAAGTATTTTCTCTTCTTGTTTAGATACTAACACTGATACATGTTTCTTAAGTTGCATGCTTGACGATGTCCTCGCTTCATGTTCAGCCTTAATTCGGAACAACAGACCAGGAGTTGCTGCATTTCGCCTAGCCAATGGATATGCAGGACTGAGAGATGCGTTAAACTCAGAGAGTGCAAGGTTTCAGAGGTAACATAACTGATCTGGTCCGATTACATTTGCCAAATGCCTCGCCAGCATGTTTGTGACTGACATGTGTTTGCTGTGACAGGAAAGCACTGAGCCTGACTCATTATCTGCTCAGTGAAAACCATTCTGATTGCTCCGTATTTGCACAACTAGGATTTCCTCGTCTTATGATGCGTTTGGTATCAAGTGATGACCCCGGTGTTCGAGAAGCGGCATTAGGAGGCCTGCTTGAGCTTGCAAAGGACGCATCGCTGGGAAATAGGAGTTTACTAGCAGACCAGGACCGGCTACAACGGCTTCTCTCGGGACGCATACAAAGCATAAGGATGATGGCTCCTGAAGATCTTGATGCTGCACGAGAGGAGAGGCAACTTGTTGACTCGCTGTGGATTGCGTGCTACCATCAACCATCCATGCTTCAACAGGAAGGGCTTCTCGTTCTGCCTGGGGAGGAATCATTTGAACAACCTCCTGATGTCGCCAGTAGATTCTTTGAGCCGCTGCGCCAAGTTTCAGTAAGGAGGGCCACTCCTGATGAGAGATCAGATCCAGGAAATAGAACTGGGGGAGGAATGGTGCTGCTTCTAGGTCCAGCACCAGGTAACGCACAGAGCACTTGAACATTCTGAACTAGGCGACAATGTGAAAAGGAGGTTGGGAGTTTCTGTCCTGATGTACAATAAATAGTTCAGGGCTAGTTCAATCTGGTGTGTTGTAATTCAGGGACTAGTAAGTAAATCAATAATTTCCCAGCCCCGAGTGATTGTTGCTATTCAGTGTCACGTATGCTTGAGTATGTAACAGTAAGTGTATTGTATGTATAACTGTAAGTGTGTTGTATCTAAACTATTGCACCTATATGCAGTGTCTGGAATGTTATTACCGATAATACACAAAGGTCATTATGTAGGGCAAATGAACTAACCTGAGCTCGATGACGCATTTGCTACCTCTGTAATTCCCAACGGCATGATCACCATAGCTAAGAAGTCTCTAGCCAGCTGCATCCGTCAAGCCTCTTTATCCGGCGTCTCTTCACTAACCTCTTAATCTTGAACACGTCGTTCTGCTTGCCAGCACCTGCCAGTGCACCCGAAAGCAGCAGGTAACTTGCCGCGTTGCCCGGCTCGACGGCCCGCACGCGGGACGCCGCCAACTTAGCGAGCTCGACCTTCCCATGGCTCCGGCAGGCACCAAGCAATGCCCCCCACACGAAGCAGTCCGGCTCAACGGGCATCGCCTTGATAAAATCGTGCGCCTCGTCGAGCCTCCCGGCTCCGCCCAGCAGATGCACCATGCAAGCGTAGTGCTCCAGCCTGGGCTCGATGCCGTACTCCTCTCGCATGGCTCCGTACAAGGCCTTCCCGGTCTCGACCATGCCACCATAGCTGCAAGCTGTCAGAACGGCGGTGAACATCAGGTGGTCCGGCTTTGCTCCCTCCTGCAGCATCCGGTCGAAGAGGCGGACCGCTTCGGAGCAATGGCCGGAATTCGCCAGCCCGAAGATCATGGAGTTATATGTCACCGTGCTCCTTTCTGACATCTTGTCGAACATGCGGCGTGCTTCATCCATAAGTCCGGACTTCGCGTACATGTCGACCAAAGAGCTGCTCACCGTGAGCTCCTGTTCGACACCGGTCACGACGGAGTAGCCGTGGACTTCCTTGCCATGCTTTATGTCACCGACGCTGGCAAATGCTGGCAGGATGCTACTAACTGTGGCCGAGCTCGGCAGGACACTGGCGCCCCCAGCCACCATTTCCCAGAACAGCGTGAGCGCTCTGCGGTACTGGAAGTTCAGCATTGAACCAGAGACGAGCGACGTCCATGTGACCACATCCGGCTGGAACCCGTCCTCTTGCATGGCGCCGACCAAATCGCTGGCCATTGTGTCATCGCCGGCCATCGCAAAACCCGATACGGCGGCATTCCAAGTGACCATATCGGGAGTTAGGCCGAGGCCCCGCATCTTGACAGCCAGCGCCAGCGCGTGCTCCGGAAGCCCGTGGCGCGCGTAGCCCGCGAGCAGCGCGTTCCAGACTACGAGGTCCCTAGCCGGCATTTCTTCGAACACCCTGCGGGCGCTAACAATGAGGCCGCACTTAGCGTACATGTCGAGCAAGGCGGTGGAGACGACTTCGTCCGAGGCGAGGGCGGGGCGTGTGAGCACGAGCGCGTGGATGATGCGGCCGGAACCAGCGGCGGCGAGGTGCGCGCAGGCGCGGAGCGCAGTGGGCACGGCAGCAGGGTAGGGGTCTACCATGCCGCGGAAGCTGGATTGGAGGCAGAGGCGGGTGAAGAAGAGGTGGAGGACGTGGCCGTGGCGGCCTTGCCGGGAAGAGCTCGTGAGCTGCTTCATCCATGTGCTGGTCTCCGTCCCGCGCATCTGCTGCGGATTCGACGCAGTAGAGCTTTACCTATGGCTTATCTCGGTTTTCAGAAGATCACCAACAAGTGATTCATGGCAGAGCAAACATTTGTACTATGAGAGCAACTCCAACGGCTATGAATCTATGATGCAAAATAAGTGAAGCTGCCCAAAGAACCGTTTTTAGGGTTTTGGACCCAAAAATACAGTTCCAGCGAATGTCCCATCCCTATTTTGGTGATGCCCACGGTGTACCGAGGGAAAAATCTATCTGAGGATTAAGGGTGTCTATTGGGAGTTAAATACAGGTCGGATTTTTTTTTTTTTTGCGATTTAAGTAGTTTCTCATTCCATAGCGGCAGGGTTACAATCAGAGATTAGGCAATTACATAAGAAATCCGGTGCGCTGACAGGCCAGGAGCACCGTTGCCTTTTCTCAGCACAAGATCGAGCACATAGGTGGGCGGCAACATTGCCAGTGCGTCTAATGAAGCAAAAAGAAAAGCTATTGAACCCCCTGCTTAAAATCTTGATATCTTCCAGAATAGGACTGACCTCGGACCGGTCGAATTTATCATCAGTCCAGAGTTTGGTTAGAACCTGGGAGTCGCTTTCAATGACAATTTTCTGAAAGCCCTGTTCCCTAGCAAGAACCACACCATTGCGAGCAGCAGATGCTTCCATAGAGAGGGCTGAAGCAGCAAAGGGGTACCAGGATGCGGCAGCCACCAAAAACTTGCCATGATGGTCCCTAGCAATGGCACCCGAGGCACCTTCAGAAGCATCAGCACTGAAAGCACCATCCACATTTATCTTAATTACGCCAAAATTCGGGGGTCGCCAATGAACTTGGAGTTTAGGTTTGTTCACCCTGCCGTGGGCAATGCCAGCATTCCAGAGGTCAAAGGCAGTGTCAAGCGCCCAATGGACAGCTTTAAGGAGCGGCATATTATTGTTGCCATGCCGGCGATCATTCCTCGCCTTCCAGATTGCCCACATCCCACAAAGAACCATACAAGAGTCTTTTTCTGGTAAGAAAGATCCATTGATGAGATCCATAGCCCAGGATTGAAGGTGTAGCTTGGGGATTTTAATTCCAGTAAGAGTCTTTACCTCATTCCAAAACATAAGAGCCCACTCACACTCAAGGAGAGCATGTCTGGCAGATTCAGCATCAGCACCACAATCAGCACAGAAGGGGATTTTTTCAATATGTTTTTGATGCAAAATTTCACGGCAGGGGATGAAATTATGGATCACACGCCACCAGAAGGTTTTGACTTTGGGAGGAGCAGGAAGTCTCCAAAGTTTCTTCCAGATTGGGTCAGCAGCTCCAATCGAGCTAGACAGAGAGATATCTGGATTATTTGCACAAAGGAGACGATAAGCCGAGTGAACAGTGAAAATACCATGCTTCTCAGGGCCCCAAGCCCAGCGATCATCGGCAAATTTGCCACAGGGAATGGAGCAAATAGCACGAACATCAGCTCCACTGAAATTAGCCTTGACAGAATTAAGATCCCAAGAGATGGCATCTTCATTGAGGAGCTCGCTGGCAAGAACCACAGTGGCATTAGTCGGTCTGAAGAGAGGTTTAAAACCCGAGTTGGCTGGGATCCAGGGGTCCTCCCAGACCCGGATATTTGTGCCATTGCCCACACGCTTGATTAGTCCTTAGAGAAGGGCTTCTCTGCCATGGAGGATAGCTCTCCAAGTATGAGAGGAGTTTTTTTCTTGGTAGCCTTTGTGAAATCATAGTGAGGAAAGTACTTCCCTTTTAGCACTCTAGCACAAAGAGAGTTTGGATTAGTGAGCAGCCTCCAACCTTGCTTAGCCAGCATGGCCTGGTTGAATTTTTGCAGGTCACGAAAGCACATACCCCCAGCCGATTTGGGAACTGCAATATCAATCCACTTTTTCCAGTGCATTTTCCTTTTAATACCATCCCCTCCCCACCAGAAGTTGGCAAGGCAACCAGTGATCTTCTTGCAGGTTTTGGCAGAGAGATGAAAGCAACTCATTGGAAGGTGGGGATCGCTTGAGCAATAGCCTGAATAAGAACTCCCCTAGCAGCTCCACTCATGTTTTTGGGGCACCAACCGAACACTAACTTTTTGACAGTGGTGGGCAGGTGTTCAAAGGCGTCCGAAGTGGACCTTCCCAAAGCCGTAGGCAGACCCAAATATTTTTCCACAAGAGCCTCAGCTTCAATATCCAGGCCCAAGTGCATAGCTGCTTTCATTTCGTCAGAGCAATTCATACTGAAGAAAATGGCAGATTTTGCTTTGTTAACAAGCTGGCCAGATCCCTTTCTGTAAAGTTCCAGATATCATGTAATCTGGTCGCGCTAGCAGTGAAGCTTCCGAGAAAATCATGCTATCATCAGCAAAAAGAAGATGGGAAACCCAGGGGGCATGAACTCCCACCCTGACTCCCTCGATAAGTAGGCCGGCCACTGAATTTAAGCAAACTACTCATTCCCTCACCACAAAGCAAGAATAAGTATGGAGATATTGGGTCACCTTGGCGGATGCCCCGGAGGGTTTGAAGAACTCAGAATACTGCCCATTAACTCTGACCGAGAAGGAGACCGACTCAACACAGACCATGATCCGGTCCACCAACTTCTCATCCAGGCCAAGTTTCAACATGATAGCCTTGAGGTAGACCCATTCGACCCTGTCATATGCCTTGGCCATATCCAGCTTGATAGCACAAGCACCTGATTTTCCTTTCTTTCTTTTTAGATAGTGCACACTTTCATAGGCAGTGAGTACATTATCAGTAATCAGGCGACCAGGGACAAAGGCGCTTTGTTCTTCAGAAATAATTTCATCAAGAACAGGGCGGAGGCGGTTAGCTAGGACTTTAGAAGCAATCTTGTACAACACATTGCACAGGGCAATAGGGCGAAACTGAGCAAGCTCCTGTGGCTATTTCACCTTTGGAATCAGCACAAGAACAGTTTGGTTTACTTCCTCGGGCATAAGGCCACCTTCCAGGAATTTACGGATGGCTTCACAGACCGCTAGTTTCAAAAGATCCCAGTGTTTAATGTAGAAACCCACAGTAAAACCGTCAGGTCCAGGCGAAGAGTTGGGTTGCATCATAAAGAGGGCATCTTCAATCTCAGAGAAGGAGTAAGGCTTGCTGAGATGTTCATTCATTTGACGAGTGACTTTATTCGGGACAAAGGCCAGAATAGGGGAGGGGTCGGAATCAGCTTGAGCAAGGAAAAGCTTCTTGTAGAAATTGTTAGCCGTTCGAGCTCCTTTTGAATAGAACACATGGTGCCATCATCTTTCTTGAGAGCTAGAATTCGGTTAGCACGAAACCTCTCCTTAGCCTTGGCATGGAAGAAGGCAGTATTGCGATCACCCTCTTTTAGCCATTTAACTCTAGAGCGCTGCTTAGTCATTGTTTCTTCCCTAGCCAGCAAGTTAGAGATCTTTTTCATCACATTACGTTCCTCCCTAGTAGGGCCAGAACGAATGGCCTTCGAACGAAGGAACTCCAATCTTCTCCTCAGTTCTTTTAGTTGTTTTTTCACCGAACCAAATTCATTGCTGCTCCATGAGCAGAGGGTGGACTTGAGAGAGCCAAGGGATTTTTGGATTCCATCCAAGTCATGGCTGTCGCTGCACCAACCTTCCCGGACCACTCTATCATCATTTTCATGTTGTCTCCACATGTTTTCATATTTAAAGGGTTTAACCAAACCCCCAGCTTGCCCAGCAGCAGAGCATGCCACCGAAATCAGAAGAGCACAGTGATCAGTCTCAGTTGTTTGCACATGTCTAACCGAAGTAGCATCAAAGGTGTTCAGAAACTCGCCATCCCCCAAGGCCCGATCAAGCCTCACCTTGATGTTGCTTGATCCGTTCTGCCGATTGTCCCAAGTGAAAGGTAGACCAGAGTAGCCCAGGTCCGAAAAGAGGCATTCGGCAACCACTTTCCGAAACCCTTCCATAGTCCATTCCTCCCTATCTCTGCCACTGAAGTGTTCGCTGGCACAAAGAATTTTGTTGAAATCCCCAGCACAAAGCCACGGGAGGTCATATTGGCACCGCAGAAACCTCAATCTTTTCCAGCTTTCTTTGCGTAGCTCTCTCTTAGCGTCACCATAGAAGCCGGTGAAACGCCAAGACTTGTTTCCAGTGGCCTCACAGGTCACCAACACATCAATGTGCGATTTGTAGTAAGATTTCAAATCCACATTTACATCATTTTTCCAGAAGAGCACAAGACCGCCACTTAGGCCATCACTGCTCACTCCAAAACTATTTTCAAACCCCAGACGCCATTTCAAATTTTGGGCTTTCGTAGCATGCATCTTGGTCTCCGAGAGAAAACCCAAGAACGGACGATGTATCGCCACAAGGTGGCAGATTTCTTGAACTGTCTCGGACCGCCCGCAGCCCCGACAGTTCAGACAGAGGATACTCATTGCTTGCGGTGGGGCTGCTTGACATTGGCAGCCTCCACCTCCATGGTTGTTGACATCACAGTCTCGGACTTGTGCTTCTTAGCAGCCTCAGCACCTTCATTGCCTCTGAGAAAAAGCCCCACGGGCTTGACAGGAGAGTTTCTTTGGGTAACCAGTGCAAGAGAGAGATCACTGGGTCCCTGGATCAGGTTTGGCACAAGTTCTTCAGAACCATCAGCAATTCCACCTCCCGAGGCAGGTTTCCTTTTCTTCAAAGAGGTGGCACTCCTGTTACCATCCCCAGAGTCAGGGAAGAGTTGCTTCGCAATCTCTGCAACTTTAGACCCAGATTGGGATTTAACACTCTTGGCTTTAGACACTGGGGAGGAAACTACCTCATCATCAGGTTTGCCCTTGGGGTCCTCACCGGTATCTCTTGACGTTCTGCTGGTTGCAGACCCAGGGTAAGATTTCTTACCACCGCCACCGCGGTCCCTAGAGTCACTGTTCCAAGACGCAGAAGCAGCAGCTTGACCAAAGGATTGGGGCTTCCTTCGCTTATCTTCTGGAGCCCTCAGATTGCGGTCAAAAGGCAGCTTGCCCAACTCATCACGAGCAGCAGGGGTTGTGCATTCAAGGTCTCCATGACCAATCAGCCCGCAGCTGAAGCAGTAGAAAGGCAGCTTTTCATATTGCAGATCGAAACGAAGCACCTCTTGATTTCTGGTAATAGTGACCCATCTTCTGAGTGGTATGTCGATGGGGATGGCAACCTTTGCCCGGAGGAAGCAGCCAGCAGCATCACCATGCTCATCAACATCCAGAGAGCAGTTTTTATCAATCAACCGAGCAATTTTTAGCCCCTTTCTGTTGTTCATCCATTCGAATGGCAAATTCAGAATACGAGCCCAGATCATCATTGAGTCAAACCTGATATCCGAGGGCCGGAGACGAGGATCAAGTTCTTGAAGGAGGACAGCATGTCTGCCCACCATCCACGGGGTCCCCTCGAGCGCCCTATCTCTATCACATAAGCAAGCAAAATCAGCGATGAAGACGTTTCCCACCACCAGGCGGCAGCGGAGCCCCTTCGGATTTCCCCAAGCCGGCTTCATAGCACCCCGGATCGATTGGATATGAGTAGTGAAAGGGGAGAGCACTTTCCCAATCAGCGACCACTTCACCGGAGCAGCCGCCGTCTCCTCGTCCTCGTCGCTCATGTCAACCACTTCAGTCTCGTCGGCCAGGAGGAGCCTGCCCAACATCGTGTCCACCTCCTCCTCAGCAGGTGCTTTTTCTTCGGATACTTTGTTCTTCCCCTTTCAGTACCGGCCGGAGCAGAGCGAGACGCCATAGGAGCTCTTCTGCTGACTAGAGGGAAACAGGGTAAGAAGATACTCCACCTGCTGATCTAGATCGGCAGCGGAAAGGGGCAGCTCACCAGGAGGCAAGGTAGCAATGGGGTCGAATCACCGATGAGACCTTGATCTCCAATGGCGGACCAAAGACAGCGAGGGAAG
Organism: Poa pratensis; assembly: GCA_947311845.1. Lineage (NCBI taxonomy): Eukaryota > Viridiplantae > Streptophyta > Magnoliopsida > Poales > Poaceae > Poa > Poa pratensis. The sequence goes on along the minus strand of CAMZMU010000073.1, from coordinate 26,125,489 downwards.
CTGACCTAAGCGGGGGAGGTTAGCATAGGAGGGAGGTGCCCGTCACCAGGAGTGGTGGCGGCCGGAGGCTTGTGGATTCCGCGCGGCCGGCGGCGGCGGCGGCAGCAAGGGGCGGCTCAGTCGCGAGAGCAAGCCAAACGGGTTTTTTCGACCGGTCAATACAGGTCGGATTTGCATCCCTACAATGTTCGCTCTGCAGTTGATACAATCTCTTCTGTCTTACGTATACCAATATTTTAAAGGGGTTACAAAATATATTTTGAACGATTTGACCAGCGTCAATACACAAGCAAAAACTCAGCTTTGGTCGATCCCATATTTGAACTAGTACAGATCAACGAGTTGCCACTTATACTACCATAATTTGGCTACAATGTATAATAGTACGTCACCGGAGCAAAAATTGCATCGACAATTAAGCTAACCAACGGAACAAAGTGTTAACGGGGAAACAAACTGACTGTGACAGGAGCTTTGTCAAAACATTCCTTGGTAACACTAGGAACCCAACTTCCATCTACTTAACCACCAGCTTGAAGCTCTAAAGATAAACCTCACCTCCTACAAATAAAGAACTCATCCTGACACTAACTTCTCTCATAGCCAGAAATACTACAACAAAACTTCATTATTCCAGTAGAACATAAGTCTCTTCTCCAGAAGAATCCAACAAGTCCACCGCATGCATTGCCGCTTCGAGCCTCGGTGCCCAAAAAGTGCATTACTAATCCCACCTCGAAGATAATTCCCTTATCAGTGGCCGAATGAGATGCACTCAGAATCTCTCGCCAAATCTGAAGAAAACGGTTCCAACCCCAGTGTTGTGATCTACAATGTACTCTCCTCTTACCAAGCCAAGCTTGACACCAACACCATAAGAAGATCCGTGACCAACACGTCGGAAGAACTCAGTAGGGTTCCCTTTCAGATCCTTGGAACTCCCAAGGTCGGTGCCATGTTCAGCAAATCCATAAACATATGTGTTCTTCACAGGTATGCGCACCTCACTAGCAACCTGTGGATTAAAAGGCACATAAGACATAGTTACCAACAGAGCAACGACCACCATATGTGATGTTACACGAAATTATGTGTCAAATTTTCAACTCGTTCAATTTAATGAATCAATCGGACAAATACCAGGTACTCATAAAACATGACATAATTTGTGATGAATATGACGCATCAGAAAAAAAATCAAGTTCTGTAGTGATGCTTACCTCAAGAACATTCCTAGAAGCACCCAGTTCACCCATGCCATAGCCCCTAACTGAGTAAGGTCCACCAAGTGTAAATGCATCATAGCTTGGCAGATCTCCTACACAGCCTGCATAATGACCATGAAGAACCAACACAGCTGGCAGCGGCTTGCCAACACCTTTCTCTTGTTTGTTTAGATTAATGAACTTTGTCAGAGTAAGCTGATGACGGTTGAAGAGCGGGTTTTTACTTCCGATGCCAAGACCTTGATCCAACTGCAGTCAATAAGGAAATATTCACATGAATATATTGCCGTTGAAAACTTTCTACAAGCACATGATGGTCCTAAACAATAACTGATACAAGCTTATAGGCTTATGGAGCTATTAAAACATTTTGCAAATAATTTACCTACTGTGGTATTAAACATATAATTTAGCAGAAATAATATTCACTTGAATGTGTCTCGGCCTTAAGTTTATGAACTGTGTGGAAGTCTGTCTCAAAGTGAAAACTTGACGCAAAGGTCACTAGAATTCAGGCAATTAAATGTAGGATTTGAACCTTATCTAGAGCTGCTCAGCAGTAATTAAGGGATTGCATTGTGTTTTCAGACATAAGGGTACATATCAGCATACCTGGAAAATACATCTGTCGCCAATAACTGCACCATTTACAAACTCTGTATTGTCCCGGGTTATATTTGCTTGTAGAAATGCCATTCGATCTACACCAGTACCACTGAGGGTTGTGGGTGGTCCATCCATGCTCAAGCCACCACTAGGCATTGCCCGAGAACCATGTGTACAGATACTATTAGTCTCATCACGCGTTGTAACCTCTTCCACCACAAGGCCATATGTGAATTTGCTCTGTCGTGTGAAGCTCTGAAATCCAGAAGTGTATTCCTCATGTTACAGACATTTCTTGTATAGTTCATGAAAATAGAAGAAGTACAAGGTAACTTCAACATGTGCAAACCTCTGTTATGTTGGCTTTAAATCCAACTCGATCAACCCAGACAGGCGGTGCTTCATCCATATTGGGGCCAGCAACAAAGACAGGGCTCAACTTCCTGGTGTTGAAGCAGCTAGTTTTGAAGGTGCGGTTTTTATTACGATCATCCACACCGTCCAAATAAGGATGGACATATTCAAGCTTGAATGAAAGATCATCCTAAAGACCCACAAAAAATGATGGATAAGCACATGCATATAGAAAAAGTAAAAACCGGTGTGCCCCTACAAAAACTGAAGTTGTAAAACTTCCGGGGAGCAATGATAGGCAAATGTTAGGTTATAATTTTGCCAAAACGAAACAGACCAAAGCTTGTTCACGATGATGGCAACATAGCAACCATATGCATGTGTTTAATGTCTACATATCACGCGGTTGCATTTTATCTAACAGTTACAGCATGTACTGTTGTTTAGTTCTTCATATTGTAGTGGGCAATTAAGCTGAATTGTGTTAAAAGATTTTGCAAATTAAAGTGTAGATATGTACATATGACATATGTACACTTCCAAGATGGTAGTGTAGTGAATTCTTGAACCAACAGTACGAATAAAACATTGTCAACTAACCTGAGGGTTGAGCAAGTTGCTGGATGTAACAGAACCGACAATAGATCTGTTAAGACCATAGATGTTGCGGTGCTCAAATGACACAGTTCCTCCAGGTTGAATGGATGCCTAAAAGAAATTTGCCATCAGATATGAGGTTGCAAAACAGGATTACAATATTGTGTAGTTTACTCACATGTTTAGTAATTTTAAATACAGATTTCAGAAAGAAAAAAATAGGTAGGTACATTACCAGAGTGGGCCTTCCTTGACGCCCAGGCACAATACTCCACTCTGTGCTTACTTCAGCTGACTTTGGTTCCAGTTCCTTAAGCTTAATTTCCACTACAATACCACCTTCTTTTGTCTCATCAGGGCGCGGATTCACTTCTATATTGGAGAATAAAGCAAGGGAATTTATATTCTTCAGAGCTTGTTTTCCTGCTCCAATGTTGAAGATATGACCAGGTCGAAGCTGTAACAGAGCATCGGAAGTATAAGTTAAATGCTGAAGTCTCGGAAACAATAACAAAGTATATTGCATAATATTCATATCAGCGCAATGAGCATCGGAGAATCATGATCAAGTTCAATGTCACAATCAGAACAAGAAAACCTTCACGTTTCTTAAAAACCGACACAGGCAGGTCACCTACTAACCATTGTGGCAAAAGTTATAGGTTGAGATTATTCCATGCTGAACAATCATCAAAATAATGTCATGAAAGGGGTATGATATGGGCTGCTACTCTCCTAGCTAACCAACATGCTAATAAAATCATACAGAGGCACTATAAGATGGTTTTGAACCGTCAAGCAGAACCTATTTGCATTTCAATTTCACAGGATATTGGAGCAACAACTAAACATAAACCTTCTTAAAACCAATCATAATAAAATGTTAGGAGCATTACTATAGGCTAATTTATTTCAGTTCATCATCAAAATAAAATGTCATAGGAATCACAAAAGGCTAGCTTTTAACATTTAATTGGCTATAGAACATCATAGTAGTGCTAATAAAATTAATCCCCTGTGCTGGTTTGAGTAGCTAGTGGCATGCAGTATACCTGCTGGGGCAGCTCCCGGTCTATGATAGGAATTTGTGTGTTCCCTTCCACAAAATTTCCGAGCTTATCCTGGAACTGGTACTCCACTTTGGTTATGTCCCCCTCGACCACCTCACAGACAACCTCGCTGGTGTTGAGGTTTCCGAAGTTCACCACCTGGGCGCACACAAAGCCCTCATTGTGGTACCATTTCTGGACATAGTCCCTGATCTTCTGCAGCATCCTGGCACTGACCTTCTCCTGTTTTTTCATCATTGCAAGAACCTCCCCTCGGATGGTTTCCGGCAATATGCAGGGCATGGCGCCACGGACACGCTGCTGATAATCACGCTCCTGCTTCCGAAGGTAGTCCATCTTCTCCCTCTCTGTCATGTCCTGATCGAAGTCGCCCTGGCCTGACTGCGCCATAAGCCCGACATTGATGCACTTGAACTGCTTGGCCGCACTCCACACGCTCTCGGTGAAGGAGACGGTGAGGCCCAGGGTGCCGTCAGGCTTGGCCTTCCCCTCTAGGTCGACCCGCTCGAACATGCCGCAGGAGACCAGCGTCTCGAGCTCTTTGAGCAGCTGCGACTTGGTGTACACGCCGCCTGGCTGCAGGGTAACCATCTCGAAGAAGGAGTCCTCTGGCCCGGCTTCCGTGGCGCCGGCGCCGGCAGGGGCGGCGCGGTCGAAGAACTTGAGCTCCGAAAGCTTGTACCTTTTCAGCCCGCTCAGCTTGGAGAGCGGCACCGTGATGTTGGCCGGGAGCCCGTGCGGGTCCCAATCGCCCGACGACTTCTCGTCGGCATTCGCGGCGCCAGCGGAGAAGATCCGCGACCAGAAGCCCCCGCCACCGCCACCGCCGCCGCCGGCCCCACCACCTCCGCCGCCCCATCCGCCTCCCCCGCCGAGGGGGCCCCCGGGGCCACCCCCAAAGCCACCGGACGAGGCGATGAGGAAAGCGCCAGAGGCGGCGGCGGCGATGGCGGAGCCTAGGGCGAGGGTGGTTTTGGAGTCCTTGGATTCGGATTTGGGGGTGGAGGATGAGATGGCGAAGGGGTTGTTCCGGGGTTGCGGGTTGTGTGAGGCGGCGGCGGACATGGTGACTGCGCGACCCCGGCCCCGCCGGGAAGGGCCGGCGGGCGACGGGGCGAAGAAGAGGCTCTGGGAGGTGAGCGCCATCTGGCTGCTGCGGATTAGGGAGGGGAGATGGGGGCGAGGTTTTCCTCTCCTTGGTCCTGGCTCCTGCTGGGCAAGGGTTTCTTCCCTATCTTCTCCTGCGCCCTCGCTTCGCGTTTTGTTGAGGGTTTAGCTCTGTGCCCTTCTTGCGTGGCGGCGTGCTCTTAAGTCCCACCAAACACCGTTGCTGCCACGGCCGGCCGTGCTGGTTTATTTGCCTTTTTATGTTTTCTATTTTTCTTATATAAAAACAATATGCTATTGCTATACCAATATTATTGTGTCTTTCCACCACTTGCGAGACATAAATAAAATCCTTTGATTGTAGAGTTGCAAGTTGCAACAGATACAAGTGTTCATGAGATTTACAAAAAAATGAGTTTTTTCTCGTCATCCGTTGGGTTTCCTTCTCGAACTGAATTTTTATCAAATAGGTAGTGAAGCCCTAACTTCTGCATCGATACACATGGTCTTTTTTATTAATATAAAAGAAGAAAACAGAAAACCACCAAAACCATACAAAGAAATACATCGATCAGCTGAAAGTCACCATACAAGCGATAACTCGCTACACCTACAAGGTTGATGAAGGGGGTGGACTGATCAGAGACATGTGCCCGGGTCTCATACACCTACACACATCATTTAAATCTGGAAGACTCACCAGACCGCCCAACGGCTAGCCAGGAGCACAAACCAGTCCAATAGACACTCGGCGTGAACCGCATGTGCACGCTGATAAGCCGCCGCCGCCTTCTTTTGCCAACTCATTTTCAGGAATGATCAACGCAACGACCCAAGATGTCTGCTATGAAATTATATTAAGTTTCATGCATCAGAACTAGAAGTATAAACTATAAAAAAATGTGAATGTCGAGGATTAAGCGCAAGACACTTCTCTAATACCGTGTTAAGTTTCATGCATCAATTAGTAGAACCAAAATTCGGAACTGACCAACAAGGCTGGGAATCCACATATACTATCATGAAAAAGTTTATACGAAATTGAGTCAGCTCTGGGCCATTGCAAGAGGGGCGACAACCTAGGGCCCAACCAAATGATATGTCATATGTATGTATATACTAGAGATGCATGTCTAATGAAAGAAAGAGATTACGAAAGGCCCCTTTATCCAACAGAAATTCAAAAGTCCACTAATAGTGGGGCACACATGTATAGTGGTGGAATTAAAACTCAAAACTCGTGAGCTACATCGTTAAGAGCTCAGCTCATTTAGATCGAACTCGTGTGAGTTGAGCTGAGCTGCACTTTTTTACTTAACGAGCTTAACAAACAAACTAACGAGCTTCTCACGAGACACGATGGTCTCGTAAAATTATCTTACACAAGCCATATCCCATAGGCCACAACACATGGCCATAAATGCAGTCCATGTACACATCCTCCCTCCCATAGGGCCCAAAGCCTAACCCCCAATTCTTCACGAACGACGATGTTGATGATAGCGAGAGAAAACACATCTACCACCGCCACTGTCTACCTTCCTCTCAGACCTAACCTCCTCTGCCCAACTCCTCTACCCGGGCCTAGCTTCTGCCAGATGTTGCTCCACGGCCTGACGGCTCCATCTCTCTTTTCTATCGCTAGGATTTTGTGGAGAAGGGCGCGTTCAAGCCATCTAGTTTAGAGTCTAGGAACAAGCAAAGGGAGGAATTATTTTTAACGCGGGCTTACAACGAGCCGAGCCGAGTTTTTTGCTCGGTAGCGTTAACAAGCTTGTCAGAGTTTGAGCTAAACAACCTGAGCCTTGCCGCTATCCAGTGCTACGCATGCACAACTCTAACCCGGTCCCGGTTGCTTCAGTATCCTCATCTCCCCATCCGCCGTATCATCCTCTCTCATGATCTCCTCCCCATGGCCCCATTGGATGACCTAAGTCTCATGCGATGTCAACCATTGCAGATTTCGGTTGCTAAGACTTCTTGCTTTTTTCCAATGTATTTTTCTATCTAATAAGTGCTTCCTATGTCCCTACGTTCTGATTGTTCAAATTCAATTGCCAGGACGTCTTATATTTAGGGACAGAAAGAGTACTCGCGAGGAGGCAACCAGAGATGCCCTAGCAACACACATGGAAGCGCAACAACAGCGAGAGTTGCGGGCTGCAGTTAAAGATAAGCTTTTGGTAATTTACTCCCAACGTTCATGTGTCATCTCTCTACTTTTATTTCAAAATGTTGCCTAAAAATTATTTGTCTGGTTAAGAGAAATGAAAAATTAGGCAACATGTGAATCAAATAACTGGCTATTCATACAATGTATTTGTTTGATTTGAAATTTAAACAAATCGATGCACAATGCCTCCTGTTTTGGTTTTATTAATGTGCGAAGTGATTCAAGGCTTTGATCTTAGTTAGCACTGCATTTCCCTTTCTTATGTGCTCTGTACTTCTAATTATGCTCACTATTTGGAAGCTTTTGTTGGTGGCTCCTCTTTTTGGAGCTTTGTTACGTGCACTATCTTCTATCATACTTGTTCATATTAAAAGTAAGAAATTATGATTGGTGTGCCATAGCTCCTATAATGATCCGACTATCATTCATTATCTAGGATGTATTTTGTCAAACATCATTTGTTAATGAACAATTATGAATGTTTATGACTTTAGAATGATTTTGGTTATGTATGGAATCATTTTTTTTACTCCAATGCAACCACTGGGCCTATTCACGGGGTGCGCCCTGGGGCCTCCCAAACATCAAGGCCAGTCCTAACCCTAAAACCCTAACAAATAGTGACAAAAAACATCTTTGAAACAAACTTCCCAATATCTTTTACTTGAATGATCTTATACATTTTTCCCACAAACTTGCAAAAGAAAGTAGAAATTATTGAGTGAGAAATTCAGGTTCTAGTACAAACCATGTGACTGAACCAACATGTATCTGAGCCAGCCATAGATACACAAACAGATTCATGGGTTGGACTTCTATTTGAGAAACACGGTACAACGTAGATGCTCACAAACACGTACGTACAATCACTCCTTTAAATACAAGCATGCACGCACGGAAGTCATTTGTGCTCCCGAGCTCTAGTGCTCCCTCGTTTTAAAAAAATCAAAAAATATTTAGAAGTTTTAAAATAAGTTGAAAATAATTCTGGATGTAGTCATGATGTATCCTACAAACGAGCAAAATCACATCGCGAAATTCTTGGTATTATGGGCTACACCAAAATGACAAAATTTGGAGATTTGAAACGCTATACTCAGATCTGTACATTTGTCTTTTTTATGTAGCTCAAAATACAAAGTATTTCTAATTGAAATTTGGAAGTTTTTAGAATACATCATTGAGAATATCCATGATTTTGTTCACATTTTTTTGAAACTTTAAAATATGATTTCTGAATTTTTTAAAACAGAGAGCATTGGAACTCGGGACTAAGAAATCTTCACTCCATGCACGCACACCTATTCATATGAGCACCACCTCCCACAGACCAAGCCAACAGATCTTAAAGTTAACGAAATCACCATGAGAGTGATCTTAAGGTTAATGAAATCACCATGGGATTTTCACTGTTGACGGACATGTCATGTCATGTACCACTGAAAAGAATACCGATCATTATATCCTGGAATAAATTCAGGTATGCAAGCACCGTGTCAAGCCTAGGACTTTTAAACCCGGGTGAACTGGTTCCACCACAAGCAGCCTAACCAACTACTAGCATTTTGTGAGGTTCTTTCTTCTTTGCATTTAGCTTGTACGTAGTACAAAAGGTTTTTCGTTCATTTACACAACGTATATATACGACGGGATCACGGGTAAGTGAACAGGTTAACAATCCCTCAAGAAAAAGACGGCGACGCAGTATAACTCAGCAGCTCCGGCAAGCAAAAAGCCCGTGTGTCCGTAACACGCAACGGCTAGGCAGGCTACCAGCTCTCCGCCGGCTCCAGGTAGTGCTGCAGCGACGTCACCTTCTTCTTGCTCCTCAGCTTCCGGAACGCGGCCATCTCGATCTGCCGGATCCTCTCCCTGCTCACCCCAATCAGCTGCCCGATGTTGTGCAGGGTCCTCGCCCTGCCGTCGTCCATCCCGAACCTGTACCTGATCACCTCCCTCTCGCGAGGGCTCAGGCTGTCCAGCGCCTTGTCCACGTCTTTCTTCATGAACCATCTGTGCAGCGTCTCCTCCGCCGTCTCCGTGCTCGTGTCCGCCATGATCTCCTGTACAGGGATTTAGGTTCAGTAGCCATACCAAGATTCAGGTCGTGAGGTGTATGGCATTGAGAAAACAGAAAATTGTAAAACAAGAGTAGACCTGGTATGTCACGTCCGTGCACCCCACTTTGCCCGTGAGTGATACGCTGTACCTTGGGAGGCTCATTGCTGCTTCGACCCGCCTGGTTGTCATGCCGGTGTCTGATGCGATTTCTTCATTTGTGGGTAGCCTATTCAGCTCTCGGCGGAGTCGTCGCCGACATTCCTTCACTCGGGAACTTGCTTCAGCCATGTGTGCCTAAAAAGTGAACAGCGTGACTAAATGTTTTAGGTATAAAAGCACAACCAGCCCAATTTGACATCAATACTAGGTTCATACGCCAGCACCCTCAAACTCGTCTTGGTTTACAAATAAAGATCTAATTATCGATTCTCACAGTTCTTGGTTTTGTTCACTTGATCCCCCGTTACTAGTCCCATAATTTTTACCTAATAGGCTAATAGTATACATCATTAATGAGCAGAGGATATCAAGGCTATATTGGTTACGAGATTTCATGCTATTTGATCAACTAGGCTCTGTGTCATAACTTTGACTCACCTTACATCATACTAGTTCATATACTCTGAACTTCTGAATAATGAAATAGGTGGAAATCCACTTAACTATCACATGATGTTATATTGGTATGTACCATCATGACCACTGATTGCTAAATGTGTTTTCATCAACATAAGGGATTCAATGCAAATGGTGAAAGTATGAGGAGAAAGAGGACGCACTGGCAAGCGAATTATTTGGGTTTGTTCTAAGACCGACTTGCGTATTGCTTGCTTGATCCACCAGTGAGAATATGTAGAAAATCTAAAACCCTTTGAAGCATCAAATTTTTCAGCACCCCTTATTAGGCCCTGCATTCCTTCCTGTTTTGAAGAGAGAATGAAATGCAAATCATGAATATAACAAGAAACATTTCCTTCCAACAAAATGTAAGCATGATGAGTTTTTTCAAGAACATTAGGCATGACGACGTTTTGTCAAAAAGTACAAGCAAATACCTGAATAAGATCAGAAAAATCTGTCCCAGGGCCTTCAAACTCTTTGGCAATCGAGATTACAAGCCGCACATTTGAATTGACCATCATGTTCTTGCAGTAAATTCCATAGCTGAGACGTTTCCGCAAAGTGTGCTCATCAGTGCCAGCTGCTGCTGCCCACTGACCAAAGGTTGGTTCACCACCGTTGTAGTGTGCAACCTCCTTTTGGACAGCCTCCAACTTCAGGAGATCCTGCGTCAGTTCATGGCAACCATGCGTGCTAAATTTAATCAGATACCAGCAACAGGGCAGCAGTATTCGGTATGGTCGTATAACATGACAAAATCACAGATGTCCTTCACAATGTGTTAGTCTTGTTTACCTGGATTCCTTCTGATAACTCAACTTCTTGCTTCGCCGTCAGAAGCTTCCGTCCGGACATCTTATAGAAGCAACCCAAAGGATTCCGGCAACCCTTGACCCTCTTCTTCCTCGAGGAGGCCGTCACGGGCCTCCGATCACTGAAAGATTTAGCAAGCTTCGTCGCCGCCCTCACTCTGCGAGCTCTTCTCTCCAACTGACGCGCCGACTTGACAGCCACGCCCTGGGTGCCGCCCTGCTCGTCGTCGTCGTCTGATTCCGATTCATCGCTGAAGATGCTGACAAAACCCGCATCGTCCAGCAAACTGGTGTCCGTATACCGCGACCGCACGTCGGTACGAAGGATCTCTCTTGTCAAGTAGTTTCCCTCCAGTACGTTATGGCTGTCGACGTCAGCTGGCCGGTGCTCGGTTTGCACCATCCGGGCAACTTCTCCGGCGACCTCGGCGGCTGCTCGGGCCAAAGCCACGGCCTCGGCGGCTGCGGCCGTGACCACGGCCTCTTGGTTGAGAATCGCCTGGACGAAATCTCCCTGGTTCCAGTATCCAATGCAAGAAAGACAGCCATATTTCAGCACAGCCCGACAGAAGGGAAAGAACAGAGTTCAGTTGGTGCGAGTCGCGAACAATCATGGCCGTCGCAGCATTAGCATCGAACTGAACACGTGAATATACATTACCGGGATGGTCGTGTTGTCAGAAGGGGAAGGAGTCCCGAGGGGTCCGTCGTAGACGAGGCGCCTCGCTCCGGCGGCTAGGGACTCCAGACGCTCGGCCTCAACGACGGCCGCCGAGGAAAGCGCACAGTGGACCCTCCCTGGACGGAAACTTCCCCCACCGGCGCAGCCGCCGCAGCCGGGCTCCCTGAGCACCGTCGCCCGGGTGGAAGGGGGCCACTTGAACTGCGGCGCGAGGCACGACGACATCCCTGAGTAAGACGCGAAATGCGCTTCGTGCTGCTCTTCTAGCTAGGTCTTGTTGCCGGTAGAGGTGAGTGTGGAACGCATGGCGGAGCAGTGGTGCGGCCGTACGGTGAGGAAGAAGCGGGAGGGCGGGCACTGCTGGGAGGAGGAAGGGGATAAGAGAGGGTGGGGACAGGATCGTGCGGGAGAGGCGGCGCCTACGCGTCGTGGGCCGGGACGAGCCGTCCGGTGAACGGGTGAAGACTGGGATATTTTTTGGGTCCGCAGTTTGGATGAGGCCCGTTGGAAAACTACCGCATCCTCAGTTGGATGACGCTTTGGGCGATATGGTGCGCGTTGAGGCGGAAAGCGACCCACGAGCGGATTTACCAGGGCCCCAAATCACAAGTCTAGGACAATCGGCCAGACGTGAAGAGTACAAAATGTATCTCACTCTTTGTAGAGAGAGACTTTACCAGGGCCCCAAATTCTCAACAACAACAAAACCTGGAATGAAGATACAAAATGTGGCCTATAAAAGACACCACATTGGTCATTTGTAAGCATCTCACTCTTATGAATGGAGATTTCACCTTAAGTGAGCTATTCCTCTACGTGAAAGTCTCTCTCACTTCACTTGTCAAGGCAAGTGAGAGGATCTCAACCAGAGGTCGTTTTCGGATCATTTCCTTTCAGTTAAAATATCACTCACACTTTTCGAAGATTTACCTTGAGCTCCTCGAAAATACGAGTTTTGGCAAAACCGAACCTATATAAAAATCTTTGTGTCTTCTCTCTCGCCTCGCCTCGTGAGGCCATGACATGGCCATCGTACACCCCCTCTCCTATGTTGTTTTTCAAACATTAGAAAAAAGAGGAAGACGTTGCATGTATGTATTTTCTTGTTCCGTCCAATGTAGTAGTTTCCAGGTTAGGTGACAGGAAAATGGGTGAAACCCGTTGTAATTGCCACAACATTAGCCATGGAACATGTTTCACACGAGGCATTGGCCGACCTGGCTACCCATGTAGACCCCACACATACGCTGAGAAGATAAGAGTACATTAGTCGCGTATGACTACGAATTTCATCGTCATCACCCATCGCCTTTATTCCATCGACTCATCTTCACCTCAAACGAGGATCAAATGAGATATAACCAGGAATGGACGCTAGCTCTAGACCCACGTCAAATAGTGGGCCGCACATGTCAGTGGAAGACGTCTCCGACTTTATTGATGAGCGCCAAGCTAGATTTCGGCAAACGGCCACCCTTGGTGCATCGTCATCACCGCAGAGACCGTTGCAGTTCGACTCTGCAATCAACGAAGAAGCTGGATGGTCTGTCAAGATTTTTTTTAGGGCAAAAGATAGGCGATCTCTGATCGATTAGAGGGAAGCAAGGTTATTTACAGGGGGACCTCCAAAAGGGTCAAAGAAAGAAGAAAAAACACACCCAAAACTCAGGGAAAAACCCTAGAGACCCGTTCTATCTCCCGGATATCGGTGAAGGCAAGAGCCATTTGCTTAATCCCCATCCCGGACCGCACAACGTTGATCGCCCAACATTTGAGAAAATTCTCATGTTGCGCTCGTTCCACGCACCCCAGATGATTGATGATCCCGCTGGCTACCCTCTTCTTCTCCTTCGGTAGGGTGGCGATGTAGTGGAACCACCACGGGAAGAACTCCAGATTTTGGCATATATAAAGGACACGTATAGTGCAGGCAAAGAACGGGAATAACTCTGGAAGTGGCTGGCGATAGTGTCGTTTAACGCACATGCGTTGCACCTCGCAAGCATTACATAGCGGAAGAAAACGAAATATGATTATATGAGCAACTTGATCAGTGTGCAGTACACTAGCACGAATTTTCAATTTTTAGGGAAGTACGGCGTGCAGAAGATTCCGTATGAAGTTCTTATTTTCCACCCGTTGGGGAGAAGGGTCACATGGCATGATGGCAGTCGCATCGATGCTCGCTAAGTTTGTTTTTCCTTAAAAAAAAGTGTTTTTCCTTTGAAAAAAAGGTTAAAAGTTTGTTCATCGAGTACTGATCTTCTCGCAAAGAAAAGGAGTACTGATCTTCTCGACGACTCAAATCTTCGGCAGCAGCACCTATCCGAACGGCAGAAACCGTGGCAGCCGTTGCACCGCAGACCTTTCTTCGCCGGGAATCGGCAGCAGTTGCGGTTAAAAGTAACGAACCAACCAACGTTAACGTGACCACGAATCCCTCCCCGCCGTCCACGCAGGCGCCTCCTCCAAACCCGGCCGGCCCCTCGTCACGCGCCGCCCTTTTATAACCCTCCACGCGCACCGCATGCGCGCATCACGGGAGAGAGACCAGCGCGATCGCGGTCACCCAAGTCCACCACCTACGTATCCATCCATGGAGATGAAGCTGTCGCCCGGCGCCGCCGGAGAGGTGCACGGCGGCGCCGGCTGCAAGAAGCGCCCGCCGAGCCGGCTCCAGAAGAAGGCGCCCGCGTCGCTGCAGGTCGAGCCGGCCGCTCCGGGCGCCGCAGCCCAGGCGTCCCCCGCCGCCTGGGCCGACGGAAGGACGCCCATCCCGCTCCTGTCGCCGCTCGTCACGTCGCCGGCGCCGTTGTGGGAGGGCGCGCAGGGAGGAGGGGCCCAGGCCGAGGCCAGGAGTGGCGGGGAAGCTGGCTTCAGCCTGAGCCCGGCCAGGCACGGCGGAGCCATCAGCGGTGAGCGCCAGGTGGACGACAAGGCCAAGACGCCGGCACCGGCGCCCACGCATAGCGGCGGGTGGCGGCACCCGGCCATGCCCACACACACGCCCGCGCCCGCGCCCAGTGGGGCCGGCGGGTGGCGGCACCCTGCGATGCCGGCGCCGGTGGCGGAGCCAGCGTCCCTGGCGCCGCTCTTCAAATCGCAGTGCACGGTTGAGGTGCGCAACGCCCAGCAGTGAGGATCGAGCAACCACTCGACCGGCTGTTCGACGAGCGGAAGGCTCAGTGGCCATCCGGCGACCACCGAAGCGACCGGCGTCCCGAGCTCAAGACCACGCTTGGCGAGTCCGTGCGTGCGTGCTCTCGTATCTGGCTCGTGTCCTCGTGATCTTGCTTGCACAACTAGTTTTACTCCATCCTAGCTTGGTGCCTTGGTCATGTATAAATGTGGCTGCGGTTCCGTTCCGTGTCCTAAAAAAAAGTTAACTGGCCATTCTCGATTGTTGAACATGATCCAATAAAGCAATGGCAATATCCCAATGTGGTGATGGCCCTGGATGGCTCGATGTATGCTTTTGATGAAACAGTTGGTGCAGAACGAATTTGCATTGGGTAGACAAAAAAAAGACCAAGTTTTTCGTTCTAAGAACCAAGATGTCAAGAAGCATGAGTATTGTGCATCTAAGAAAAATGCTCCTCTAAATCCTTCATTTCATTTCTCAAGCAGATTAACACCATAACGGATCACTTCTCCCATCAGAATTCGAAGTACTCAAGCAGAATGGGAGCAACATCTGCTGCAACACCCGTTCATTTCATTTCTCCTGCTAGCGAACGATAGAGAGTGTCTACAAAAGAGGAACATTGTAATTTTGAACAGAATACAAACTGGTCATCACATATCCAGAAGCACAATCTGGCAGTAGGATCCCCAGATATATGTAATACAGGCTACTCTTCGACGACTACGGATTACTTCTAACAGCTCGAATCGACCCACGCTAGGCTAAGAAAACTCTGAAATCTTAGGGCACTATCACTGTAGCTGCCTTGACAGTGTACTGCGCCATGACAGAACACTATTGGCTTCTCTCAAACTCCTCGCCCTTCTGTACTCGATTTCTGCATCTGAGCATGCCTGGCCAGGCGGAGATTTCTTCCTCACCTCTATGGGTTTTAGAGATATTTCGTCCCTCGCCTTACTGAAAGGATGACAGTCTTTGGTGCTCGCGTCATCGTCTGACAGATGGCCTCCTTTTGTTCCTAAGACAAGAGGAAATGAGCACAATAAGATTGCAGAAACATGAACAACATCTCTAAGGTATTGCAAATCAAAATCTGGGTATAGTCGTATATTCATCAAAGACAATTTAGTTCAGGTTACGGGATGCTAGTATGTTCGAGTTACTGAATAACTATTTTACACAGCAGTTTGCCAAGAAAACCAAAATCTTGATTATATTCTAGTGATACCAAGGTATAACTGACAGGTTGGGTTGAAAAGTCAGGACATTACCTTTCAATATATCCAGGTGCAGTACATTGTGTGTTGTGCCACTGGAAAGCTGGTCAGCTGACTTCTTTGGGCTTGTGATCTGTTTTACATTGAACACTGACTTATCCATCTTATCCATGTCGTTAAATGGGCACACCTCAGTAGCAGGGGCACTGTTTCCGAATGGGGATATGCTAAATCCATCATCAACGGCATCTGGTATCTCTACATAATGCTGACTTGTAACGATCTCGTCTGCACTGAATCCAAAAGATGCTCGGTAGGCTTCAACCTCATCAGCATCCTGTTTGTCCCTTGAAACACTAAGCCTCCCACCATTATAAGGAAATGACTGCTGAGCCTGATCGAGGTAGAACTGAGCAGATGCAGCTGGCGGAAAAAATTGCTATCTAGCAGATAGTTTCTAGAGGCAGCTGAATCAAGCCCAAAAATGTTGGATGGTGATGTCCTGGAGTACGGAGTATCACAAGCAGATCTGGAAGTCTTCCACTGTGCTGTAGGGACCTCTTGCTCAGGAATGGGAGAAGCAATCGAATATGGCGTGTCACAGGCGGACCTAGATGTCTTCCAATGTGCAGTGGGAACATCTTGCTCAGGGATAGGTGAGGAAAGACCGGTCCTTGGAGTTACCGAGGCAGGTGATATAAGACTGCTTGAAGGGCTCCCTGGGTAAAGTGGATAAGATCCCTGGAATCCTGAACCACCAGAGTATGAGTAATGCATGTTTTGCTCCTTGCCAGCAGCTTTAAGACCCATAGATGATGAAAGAAACCTAGCATATGGAACATCTGGAGAAGATGGAGTGGTTGCATGAGCTAATTCAGGGGGAGGGGTCAGTGGTGCTGTGGAGGGCTCAGTTGTGTAAGTTGAAAATGCTGTTGGAGGTGAGACAAGCTGAGGTTCATTGGCATATGGTCCAACAGCGAACATATTAGATGTTGGGCCAGGAGAGTTTGCAGATAGTGACAGGAAGCAGTTAGGTGACTGAGCAGTCGAAGGAAGTGCAGAGTTTGAGAAGGATGCTGGTGATGATGGTGGAGCAAGAAGAGATAAATTCATAGCCCCATTTTGGTTGGAATTGCCACCAGATTGGCGAACATTTCCACGGTTGGTTGTCCCATCAGACATACGGGCTGCAGGAACTATACGTCTTCCACCTTTCTGCGATCCGAAACAAGACAGGCCAGAAAAACAGCCAGCCCATCTGCCCTGCTGTTAAGAACAGAGAAACATGCATTTATTAGTGCAAGCGCAAGAGTTCGGTTGTTCTTAAATTGGAAATAAAAACAATCCTCCTCATTAGTGGTAAGGAGATACACAAAATTAGCTGCATAGATGAACGACGAACTAGTTTATATTTGAAAAGACAGTGTAATAGTTCGGTCAATGATGAAACTGCACATGACTATTGAAATCTGTTACAGAAAGAAAACACCAGTTCTTCATTATTAACCATGCAACCGAACTTCATAAGCATAAAATATTAAAATGCCATCGCAGATAGAACATATACTGATATACATTTTGGTATCAGGCATGAGTCATCAAAGCGCGTATCTCACAGGAATCTGAAAGATCTTCAGGTGAAAAAAGATCCTATCATGGAAAGCACCACAGGGTGTCTGCTTCTATCATACAGTAAGGCCTTACCAAATTCGAAGCCACTTTGCCCCTTACTCTAAACTCTAGAGAAAAGGGAATACAAGGACAAATCCAGCAGTTGTATACTTTTCGTATCTAGAAAATAGGGGCACACAAGCACGGAGCAAATATGTTCAGCATAAACACTAGATAGCTCGCGGGAGAGAGCAGAACATTCTTCCAGTCTAAAGGAAAGCGCATTACATGTTTTTTGGAGTATGGTAATTGGTACATGCTATAAACGTCAAATAGATAGCCAACAGAAGCAGAAGCTCATCAGTTATGCAGTTATATATCTACACCATCTGTGAAAGCAATGAGAGAGCAGCATGCTACAGGTGATGGTTTACAGGACAAGGTATGGGATCTTTGCAGAATTACTGAAGTAATGCAAAATGCATGCGATTCAACATGGACCAACAATCGCAGGAAAAGTCAATCCAGCTTATTATGCATAGCAGGGAGCAAGCAGTTAGTACTAAGCCTAATTGTTGGGGGTAAAGATGTCCCAGTTGCAAGGTGCAGCAACTAGTGGCCAGTACAGTTCGTACTAGTACGCACTGGCTGTGCTCATCTAGATCGCGAAGCCTAGCAATTTCAGGTACTGGTACATAAATCTAAAGTAAGCAGCACAAAAAGTACCTAAAAGCTTAAGTGATTGCTTGCACAAGAACATGTAAGCGTATATACCCTATCCTGCTGCTGTTGGGAGTGGAATCTGGCGTCGGCCGAACCGACCGCGGCCGCGGCAGCATTGATGGCAGCTGCGCCATTCGCCGGCCTGGGCCTGGCGCCACCGCCTGTACTGCTCCCTGGTATAGCCATTTCTGACGGAGCCCGCGGTTGCTTCCGATCACATTCACCGTAGCCCCGGCAAGGTTCCACTTACGGATCCAGATATCCTAACTGCCTGGGATGAAATTAGAAGCAATCAGGATCCAAATCGGGGGCGGTAGTATGCCGAGGGTGTGCCAAAATCTGGTGAGGTTAGTTTGAGCTTAAGCTAGCACTGGACGATTAGACGCTCATACCTTGAAACTCAGTGTCCGAGATTGCGGACGGGGTGGAGACTGCAGGGACGCGATGACGTAGAACGGGGGCGGCGATGGCGGCGACGCGCGTGAGTGTTTGGGGTGTGACGCGTTGGTGGTGGTGCTGAGACACGGCCCGGCGGCAGCTCGGCTACAGAAGAGATTTCATGGCCGCATTGGGTCAGATTGGAGCTCGACTAGGGAGAGGGAGAGAGGGTGAGGGGAAAAGGAAAGGTACGGGATGGTTGAGAGGACAAGTCGCTGTGGAAGAGATGGGCTCTGAGTGAGGAGTGAGGATGGAGTGTATAGGTTTGATTATATAAAAAGAAAAAGGAAATTGCTTCGAGTCCACGGGTGACGACTGATCTATCTCTTTTCTCCAAGACTAAAATTTAGGGTCTACTAATTTCAAAAAAAATTAGGGTCTACTTGGAGTGGAGTAATTTCAGACGATTTTGGAGGATTCTTATGCGTATAAACTTTTCCTATAGAAGTCGCTTGGATGATAGGCTTGATGTCAACATTTTTTTGTGGAATCTATTTCTATGCCTCCATTCTCTAGGAATCTCAATATGATTTTAAACCTCATTTTATTTTTCCTTTGAGAAGTCAGTACACTTAGGGTGTGTTTGGTAGGTTGCATGACCCTGCCATGGGCTTCCCACCTCATACATGCTCAGATGGGCTAGGTTGGGCTGAGATTTTGCTGCTTGTTTGGTGTCCCGTGTGTGTTGAGACATGCTGGGTTGAGATTGTGTTTGGTAGGTTGCATCCCTTGGGCTAGGTTGGGCTAAAACGAAATTACAAATACGTCCATAATCTTACGCAAAGGTCCTCAACATAAAGAAAAAAAAGCAATCAGGTCCTCGTCAGCCTAGCACTATCAATCCAGGGAGAGGAGCTCGTGCCGGCGGCCAGGCGTCGGCGCTGGTCGACTTGGGGCGGCGGCGGGGCGCTAGGTGTCGTGGCGGAGCTGTGCGTGGCTCAGGGCGGAGCGGCACGAAACAGCTTCGGGTGGCAGTGCTTAGTGGTGGACCTCCGTGGGCCGCCCCGAGGCGAATGGAGCCGGCGATGGGCGACTCCGCGTCGATTTCGTGGGTGGCGGCGCGAGCAGCTCCACGACCGTGTAGAGGGGCGGCGCAGGAGCAACTGCTCGGCCATGGCGAGGGGCGGAGGGGCTCTAGGCTCGAGGGGCGGAGGGTTCGGCGGAGGGGCTGGTGCTACTCCATGGTGGCGCTATGGAGGCGGCGCTGGGACTCCTCCGGGCGCGAGGCGGCGGCGGTGCTGGGAGCTGGACGTCGCGCGGGTGGGGCCCGCACGAGGGGTTTTTTCTGTATGAGCTCGGCAGGGCTGCGGTGAGAAGCTCGATTTGAACTTCGCAACCCGGCCAGGCCGAGAGGCCTTTTCTGCATCGGGTGGGCATGGCCCAGAGTGCTAACCCAGCCTACCAAACACCTGAAAACTGGGTGGGGAGAGATTTTCTGGCCTCACCCAGTCTACCAAACACACCCTTATACTCTAAAACTGGCTATATACACCCTTTGTATTTTTTCGGACGAGGAGGCATGATACCAAGCAGAATAGAGAACTAAGAGCATCACTAGTAGTACCCTCAAACCCTCAAACCCTCAAACCAGTTTAAGGGTTGAGAATTGGCATTTTTTGGCACTTTTAAGGGTTGAAAAACAGGGGCAAAGACTATAAGGGTTGGGTTTGAAGGTTCTAGTCTTTGCCGCAACCCCAACCCTTAAAACTGTCATTTGACACATCACAATTATCACTAGAAAAACACAATCAACCTTGAAACAAACTAGGAAATGAAAATCATTGATGCATGGTTTAATAGTTTACATCACAAAATCATCATCTTCCCCCTCTCATCGGCACCATCACCAAAAAGTTGCACCTCCGCGCCATCTCCTAGACCACCTCCACGTCCATCAAGCACCTCCATAGGCGCCGGTGTTGGAGTCCTCCACACCGCCATCCCCACCACCACTCATCGGAGTGTCACCTCGAAGAGTAGAGGACGCACCACGGAATATCCTCTTCCTCTCCGCGATGTCCTCCTTGTAGTCCTTCCACCACATCAATTGGTCTTCATCCATGTCCTTCTTGGACATCATCATGTGCTCCTTCTCTTCCACCATGAGTTATTTCCATGCCTTTGCTTCTTTGACCTTGATCATCCTCTCCTCCAAGTCGGCCTTGCGCCCTCTTTCTTCGGCCTTGCGCTTGGCTTCTTCACGCCTTGCTTCAACTTGTGCAAGCTTCACCTCTTTCTTCTTCTCGGTGATAAGAAGCTTTGTCTCCAATGTCTTCATTGTCAATGTCTCCCTTGACTTCATCATAGGCTCCATCTTCTCCCTTATGCTTGACGCCTCTCCTTCCATCTTCATCCTTAGCTTTGCCTTCTTGGTTCCCTTGGGCTTGCACAAGTTCCTTTCCTCCTCATCACTATCATCCATCCTAAGCATTGTCGCCTTCTTGGGTGCGGTCTCTTGATCTCTCAACTTCCACTTGTCAAAAGTTTGAAGAATTGCCCAAGCATGCTTAAATGGGAATGCTTTGCCCTTGGAAGCGGCCATCTCCTTGTACCTCAAGCCGGCAATTGTCTCCTACAAACCCACCAATATCATAGTAAACACACATAAGAACCCAACAATAGCATAGAAAATCAAAATAGATGTGAAAACACACATATGTACTCACATAGTCACTCTCCACGGTTCCACTACGCGGTGCATCCTTCACTTGGTCCATTGCCACACTCCAACGAGCACATTGGGGCTTCATCAACTCCCACCGTCTGTCGGGGGGTTACCCCGGGTAGGGTAATGATGAGGTCAAGACATGTAAGGTTAAGGTAGTAAGCTGTCCGAGGTAACGATTGAGCAAGGACGCAGGAGGCGTCATCCGACGTAAGGTGTACGTCCGAGGTATATTCTCCGAGGTATATCCTCCGAGGTATCAACCTCGGGGCAGTCAGCTAGCTACCACAGGAATAAGGTATTCTCTACCGAGGTATAGGATCAGGAGTGTTATCCGAGGTTGGCAGCAAGGATCGAGGCATGTCAGAGAGGTCACGGGCCGCAGAGCTCGTAGCCCGAGGCTTCAGAGGACGGCGAGGTCCGTCCACGGGTTTCCCGGAAGCTCGGGGGCCTAGGAGCTGACTCGGCTATTTCGGGAAAGGTCTACAGGCTAGACCTCGGCAGGCTACTGAAGTATGACCGGAAGAGGAAAGCTAGGCCTGGCTGGCCTGACAGTCCGGCCGTTGAGCTGGCAGGAGGCAGAGGCTTGTCTTCTACCTTTTGGCCATGCCATTGTCAGTTGTAGGCAGGGGTAAAAATGTACTTCGGCCTGTGTATATATGCGGCATCTCTACCTCCAGGGAGGAGACGGAAAACCCTAGCTCATTTCCCCCTTCATAGTTTCATCTTCTATCTAGAGCTCTCACTTGGAGCATCATACAGCTCGAGGAGCACCTTGTACCTGAGAACACACTGATATATTGAGAGAGGAAAGGCAGGAGTAGGGGTTTTACTTCCTCACGAAGGCCCCGAACCTGGGTACATCGTGGTGTCTTTTGTGTTCTTGGCTTTCTTGGTTTCTTGTTCATGTTCTTGTGGTTTCTTGCATGTTCTTGCTTGTGCACATCTTGAGTGCATAAACCCTCCCCGGATTCCCCCAACGACCATTCGGCCCCAACTAAGCCATACCCATGGCATCTGCCGTGATCCCACCACGACAGTTGGCGCCCACCGTGGGGCAGATTGAGGCGTTGGGTGGAGTTTCCATCCGGACGGGCTCCTCTGAGTGTGTTCTTTCTGGCCTTGTTGCCAAGATCGGCGAGTTCGCCTTTGTGAGCGACAATGCGGGGTGCTTCGCCGGCAAGCCTTTCCCCACCGATGGTTTCCTCATGATGCTCGGCAGCTTCCCCACATACGTTGCTGTCGAGGTGGTTCGCGAGTACCCGGAGCAGGTGCTCGTGGACGACGAAACTCCTCTCCTGGCGGCTTTGGGCCAACGTGTCACTCGCCCTCCGAGGTGTGTGGAGGTGATGGTGGCTGGTACCAGCCTGCAGCTAGCAAGGCAGATGCTGGCAAGGTCGCGCTAGCCGAGGTGGAGGCGACGCCAACCGCGCTGCCTGAGAAATCAGGTCGGACGGCGAAGTTTCCGTACGAGAAACCTAGTCAGAATGAGCAGTTGGGCATGCCAAGGGAAGAAGTTCCCTTAGAAGCTATCGTTGATAGGTTAGCTCGGCCACTCGCAGTAGAGGCAAGTGTGGAGCATACGGTGGCCGGGTTAGAGGCAGAGCGCCAGAGAGTGCTGAGAGAAGCTCGGTTGCTGGCCGAGGCTAAGCAGCAGTTCGATATGGAGCAGAAGGAGTACAATGCTGCACATGGTATAGAGATGGTTTTACTCCGGTTGTGCGGCGTAAGAAAGCTGCTCTGTTCAACCGAGGCAAGGACCTCTATGAGGAGATGGTAGGGCTGCAGTCTCGGGCTCGAGTAAGGCAACAAGTAGCAGGTCGGCTACTGGTAGGCCGGTGTATAGTTCACCAGCTAAGAACCTTAGAGCAGCCGAAGCAGTAAGGGCCGGGCTATCGGAGTTGACCGGAGATGCATGGCGTGAGCAGCAGAAGCGGCTCAATGAGTTAGTGCATGTGGCCAGCAAGCAAAATGAAGCCCTCCGCAAGGCCGGGCTTGGCGGTTCGCAGGCGGTCCATTCGATTAGGCCAGTTAGCCAGGGTCCAAGGGGCAAGCCTCGTCTCCACACGTCGGAGGAGCCGATCGTGCCCGGAGTGTCACTTCAGGTCGGAACAAGGAGATGCAGCTGCAAGTGTACGATCCGGTGTTAGCTGGGAAGCAAAAGGTCGGCAACGCTAGCCGAGCCAATGGAGACCCCGGCCCAGGTGATGCAAGCCGAGCTAAAGGCCGTTCAGCTCAGGGAAATCAGAACGGTGGGCAAGCAGCGTCGGCTGGCCGAGGTAAACCACCTCAGCCCCCGAGGCATCAGCAGCAACCCCGGCCGCAGGAGCAGTATCAGCAAGAGCCGGAGTATGTTCCGCAGCCGAAGAACGTCGGTCGAGGTGGCGACCGATATGATGATGGAAATTCAGCCATGGAGCGGGCTGGATTCTATAGAGTGGATGGTGCATTGGGAGAGCGTATCGGAGCTCGGACGTTGCCTACAGGTGACGCGCTACAAGCTAGATCGGATTTACATGTCCGAGAAGTTGGAGAGGAAGGCCCTCCTGGTCCGGCGTGTTTTGGACCTCGGATCATGAAGGAACCACCTCCACCAGTGTCTCAGTTTCAGTTGGGTCGGAGTACCAGGCCGTACAATGGGAGCACCAAGCCGCAAGATTGGCTAGCTGATTATGTTTCAGCAGTATACATTGCGGGGGGCAATCGCCGATGGGCGGTCCGGTATCTCCCGCACATGTTGGAAGGTCCTGCTCGGATCTGGCTGAACAATTTGCCGGAGAATAGCATCGATTGCTGGCTGGATTTAGAGGAGGCATTCAATAGCAACTTCGCCAGCACTTACAGAGGCCAAACCGACCTCAGCTTTTGCAGGCGTGCAAGCAGGAGGACAATGAGACTGACCGAGAATTCTTGACTCGGTGGAGCAATGTTCGGAACTCCTGTGAGGGAGTTATCGAAGCACAGGCTATAGCGTGGTTTGCTGATGGATGTCGGTATGGTAGCATGTTGTGGCAGAGGCTCCAGAGAGATATGCCAAAGACTCTGGCCGAGACGATTCGGATAGCTGATTCCTATGCCCTTGGCGATCCGATGCAGCCTCTGCTGGATGGGAATGCCCGGAACAGGAGGAATCCGATGAACAACCGCAACAACGGACCGAGGTTTGATAACCGTCAAGAGTTCGGGCAGAAGAGGAGAGAACCAGATTTCCAAGTCAATGCTGTAAACCCAAGTCAGTCCGGACCTGGAGGCGCCCAGAAACCGAAGACTGAGGGTCAGGCGTGGACTCCGAACCAGAACCAGAATCAGGGAGGTGGTGCGAAGCAGTGGCAGGAGGCCGGACCACCTGTGACTTACGAGTCATTGGTGAATGGACCATGTATCTATCATGGCAGGAATGGCAAACACCCAACCATACCACTCTGCAGTGTAGTTTTCATCACCGAACCGCTGCAGAAGGGGCGAAAGCTGGGCAAACCGGAGTGGGCCACCGAACCAATGGCGTAGACCTCAATATCCGAACGCGCAGCAGCAGCATAAGCCGACCATAGCGGCGCAGAATCAGAGCTTAACCGGAGCAAATTCAACCCCGGTGCATGCGGCCCAAAACCAGAAGATGCAGGCGAAACCGGTGAATGCAGTGAGTGCCCAGGGCAACAACAACAACGGTGGTGCCGGCCAAAGCCAAACGTGGTCCTTTGAGAATCAGAGGTATGAGAACCCCGGTAATGATTATAGGGAAGTACATCAGAGTACGTGGTGTTTGTGACTGAGTCAACTGATAAGAAGAGTATGCTGAGGCGTGCCAAGGAGGTGAATGCAGTAACTCCGGTGGTGAAATACATGAACTGGTCCGAGCAAGAGATCACTTGGAGCAGGCAAGATACACCTCGGATCATGCCGAGCCCTGGAAACTATGCACTGGTGGTGGATCCGACGTTTTGTGGGCCGACCAACAATGTGAGATTCACCCGAGTCTTGGTGGACAATGGGAGTGCCATAAATATCATGTACCGAGACACAATGGTCAAGCTGGGATACTCACCGAACCAGTTGCAGCCTAGCAGCTGTACATTTCACGGTATTGTGCCCGGGGTCTCTTGTGCACCTATGGGAAAGATTTGGGTCGACGTGGGTTTTGGTACCCGAGATAACAGCCGAGTTGAAAGTCTTGAGTTCGAGGTTGTGGACTTGCAGAGCCCTTACCATGCCTTGCTGGGAAGGCCAGCCTTGGCCAAGTTCATGATCTCCACTCATGTGGCCTACCTAAAGATGAAAATGCCGGGGCCCAAGGGAATAATAACCATTTCTGGTGACTACAAGAAGGCTATGCAATGTGCCTCGGCGGGATCTAGTTTAGCCGAGTCCTTGGTGATCGCGGCGGAGAAGAAGCAACTTCAGAAGGTGGTGGCAATGGCGCAGTCTACTCAGCTCGGCATGTCCGGACTAATTACTCCGGACATGAGCGCTTCATTCGAGGTGCCCAAGGAGACCAAGAAAATCCCGCTGGACTCGGAGAACCCGGAGCGTTTCGCCATCATTGGTACTGGCATGGACGAGAAATAGGAAAGCGCGCTCTGTCACTTCCTCCGTGAGAATCGGGACATTTTTGCATGGTCGGCTAAAGACCTGCCAGGTGTTCCGAGGGAGTTGGCAGAGCACTCTTTGTTTGTTCGGCCAGAGGTGAAACCAGTGCGTCAACCGACGCGGCGGCTCTCAGATGACCGAAGAAAGGTGGTACTCGAAGAACTGGCGAAGTTACTGGCTGCAGGCTTCATCATGGAAGTGCTGCATCCGGACTGGATATCTAATCCAGTCCTCGTGGAGAAAAAGAAGGACGAACCGGCGGTAGTCAAGGTGTGGCGCATGTGCATTGACTTCACCAACCTGAACAAGGCGTGCCCGAAGGATCCCTTTCCTTTACCTCGGATTGATCAAGTGATCGATTCTACGGCTGGATGTGAGCTGTTGTCTTTTATTGATGCATATTCTGGTTTTCACCAGATCCCACTGAACACTGATGATCAAATAAAGACTGCCTTTATTACCCCGTACGGGGCGTATTGCTATCGTGTCATGTGTTTCGGTTTGAGAAATGCCGGGGCAACTTATCAAAGGTGTATGCAGAAGTGCTTACACTCAAATGGGCAAGAATGTGCAAGTGTATGTCGATGACATTGTTATCAAAACTAAAAAGAAGCATACTCTCATCGAAGACCTCGAAGAGACATTTGCAAATTTAAGAAAGTATCGGTTGAAACTTAACCCGGACAAGTGCACCTTTGGTGTCCCGGCTGGAAAATTGCTCGGTTTCCTCGTATCGAGCCGAGGTATAGAAGTTAACCCGGCTAAGATCCGAGCTATCGAAAGAATGAAGTTGCCGAACTGTTTAAAAGATGTGCAGAAGTTCACGGGATGCCTTGCATCTTTAAGTCGGTTTGTAAGTCGGCTAGGAGAAAAAGCCTTACCATTGTATCAACTTATGAAGAAAAGTACCAGTTTCACTTGGACCCCGCAGGCGGACGCGGCGTTCAATGAGCTGAAGAAGATGTTGTCCACTGCTCCGGTGTTGGCATCCCCTTTGCAGAATGAACCGATGTTGATATACATTGCGGCTACAAACCGGGTCGTAAGTGTTGCAGTGGTGGTGGAGCGAGACGAAGGAGGCAAATCGGTGCAGAGACCAATCTACTACCTGAGCGAGGTGATATCCACGTCGAAGCAAAACTACCCCCACTACCAGAAGATGACGTACGGAGTATACCTGGCGGTTAAGAAACTGAAGCATTACTTCCAAGAGCATCCCATGACGGTGGTATGTGATGCTCCAATCTCGGAGATCATCGGATGCAAGGACGCAACTGGGCGAGTTGCCAAATGGGCGATCGAGGTATCTCCATACTCCGCATTATGAAAGGCGAGATGCAATCAAGTCGCAGGCGCTACCGGACTTTTTATGCGATTGGGCCGAGATGCAATATGAGCCGCCCTTGCCGGACTATAATTATTGGAAGATGCACTTTGATGGGTCCAAGACCAAGGTCGGATTAGGTGCCGGCATAGTCCTAACCTCGCCGAAGCAAGACCAGTTGAAGTATGTGCTGCAAATCCATTTCTCGGCGTCGAACAACGTGGCGGAGTATGAGGCCCTGATCCATGGGCTCAAGGTGGCAAAGGAGATAGGTGTCCGGCGTATAGAATGCTTCGGATTCAGCTTTGGTGGTGCATCAATCCACCGGCACTTGGGATGCATTGGATGCGAACATGGCGACCGAACCAATGGAGATAAATGAGAGGCTTTTTCCTCTGCACCCAGTGCCGGAATGGGCGGAGCAGATCATGAATTTCATAGCCGATGGAAATTTGCCAAGTGACACAACCGAGGCAAGGAGAATCCAGAGGAGAGCTAAGGGATACACCATCATCAACAAGGAGCTATACAAGAGAAGTGTGACCGAGGTGTTGCAGCGATGTGTCGAACCAGCTGAAGGCAAGGAGATGCTTTTAGAGATCCACCAAGGAGAATGTGGACATCATTGCAGCACAAGAGCTCTGGTGGCCAAGGTGTTCCGGCACGGGTTCTATTGGCCCACCGCCAATGCCGATGCAGAAGATATAGTTCGGAAATGTGAAGGGTGCCAAAGGTTCGCCAAGCAGCAGCACATGCCAGCTTCGGCGCTCAAGACCATTCCTATCACGTGGCCCTTTGCAGTTTGGTGTCTGGACATGGTGGGAGAATTCAAGCCAGCCCGAGGCAATATGACTCACATACTGGTGATGGTGGACAAATTCACTAAGTGGATCGAGGTGAAGCCAATCCGAAAGGTGGATGGTCATACGGCAGTGACCTTTTTGAAGGAAATAATCCTGAGATATGGATATCCTCATAGTATCATTACAGACAACGGCACGAACTTTGCTGTCGGAGAGTTTGCTCGGTTCTGCATGAGTAAGGGAATTCGACTTGATGTAGCCTCGGTGGCTCATCCACAGGCTAATGGGCAAGTAGAAAGGTCAAATGCATTGGTATTGGCCGGAATCAAAGCTCGGCTAATAGAACCACTGTTGAAAACACCGGGGTGTTGGATCGATGAGATACCAGCAGTTCTGTGGGGTCTAAGGACCACACCGAACAGATCAACTGGCTATACGCCATTTTTCATGGTCTATGGGGCCGAGGCAATGCTGCCAACCGACATTGAATATGATGCGCCCAGAGTGGCAATGTACACAGAAGCCGAGGCTAAAGAAGCTCGGGAGGATGCAGTAGATCTGCTCGAGGAAGCAAGAGAATTGGCCTTATCTCGGTCAGCAATATATCAGCAGGGTCTCCGACGCTATCAAAGCCGGCATGTAAAACCCCGAAAGTTTAATGAAGGAGACCTAGTGCTGAGGCTTGTGCAGCGCAGTAAAGGCCGGCACAAGTTGTCACCTCCATGGGAGGGACCGTACATTGTGAGCCGAGCTCTGCACAATGATTCATACTATCTTATAGATGCACAGGAACCAAGGGGAGATGGGCTGGACAGACCCGATTTGGAGCTTCAGCGTCCATGGAATGTAGCTCTACTCCGACCCTTCTACTGTTGAAGGAAGTAATGTATGTACCTCGGCTGATCTTTAAATAAAACTCGGCACCTCGAGAGTGAGCTCGGGGACTGCCTCGCTCTTATGATTGCATGTTTCTTTTTGTACTCTTTCTTCGTTCGTATGCCGAGCTATTTTGAACCTCGTCTCAAACTTCAAGTACTGTATGCTATGTAACTAATCTTGTGACTCGACTGACGAACGCCAGCATGGCAGTCAAGAGCAAAGACGAAAGAACATGGGAAACATGAAAATGAACTCGGGGACTCGGTCCAAAAAGACAGTTCGGCATATGTCGTTTACTAACCCCTGTTTTTACTTCTTTTTTATGTCGGATGACTTTGAAACATACCTCGGAATTTACCAAGTACTGTATGCTATGAACAACAATCTTGTGACTCGACTGTCGAACGCCAGAAAGGCAGACAAGAGCAAAGAATGCCAAATATAGTAAACACGAAAGTAAACTCGAGCAATCATTCAAAAGGATTCGACATAAAGCTTAGAAAAGCATGGTTCGAATGAGCATAATAGTAATAGAGGTAGCAAAGGAACTACTTAAGTTTGATTACATCTGCGTCCCGGCATACCGGGGATTTAATGAAGTTTTTTGGCCAAGCATAAGTTCAGGTCGAGGCATCAGGAATTACGTCGGCAGCAGCCGATGCAGCAGGGATTTCGTCCGGAGCCGAGATAGCCTGGGAAGTGCTGGCAACGTCGGCAGTAACCTCGGCATCAGGTTGTGGAGAAGCCTCGGTTTCTGCTTCGCGGGTTTCACCGCCGTCACCTTGCTCGGCCTCGACGTCGGATTCTGTTTCGTATTCCTCGTCTTCTGGCTCGTAATCCTCGGCGTCGGAGTAGGTGTCTCCTTCGCTCAAGTTCTTTGTGTTGGCATATCCAGCGAAGAAGGCAGCCATCTTTTCGCGGCGCTTGATGAGAATTGGGTCCGAGGACCAGGGCGAGCCTCGGCGAAGAGTGTCCATCTTTTCGAGGTCGATCTTCTCGCACCAAGTCATGATGAATTTGAGAGCGGCATCAGCTCCAGCGCGAGCTGAAGATGAACGCCACTCTCGGAGTCTTTGTTCGGCTTCACGAAGCTTGGCGGAGAGCTCGGGCGTAGTTTGGGAGCGTCGGCAAGAGGCCATAAGGCTCGGAAAGCAGACAGACCTGCGTCGAGGAGTTCGGACCCAATGGTTTCAAGGGATGGATCCGAGACTTGATGGCCACGATGTGGTCCTCAACGGTCCAATCGGGGTTCGTCTCGTTACGCCTCTCCCTGTGCCGAGCAGTGATATTGCGGGCCGAGACTTGGGTGTAGGTGAAGTGCTCTGCAGAGGGGTAGCCTGTTAATAATGAAAGAAACAGTTCGGCAAAGAGCCAGTAATGTTGAGGACAAAGCAAGGCTAAGGGGGGCAAGAAGCTTACTGTCCATTTCTTGGTTGATGTGTTGCAGCGTCGGGAGGAGCTGGTTAACCGAAGCTTGAAGGGCTTCATAAGCCTCGGTGGCCGAGGTGGCGCGGGTCTCGGCTAACTGGAGCGCATTCTCGTGATCCTTGGCGGCATCCTCCCGAAGTTTCTTCTCTGTTTCGACAACACTGGCCTTTTCCGCCTGCAGCTGCTCTTTTTCAGACGTCCGCAGCTCAGTGATGCGCTTGAGCTCCTTTACCAGACGAGCTACTTCGGCTTTCTCTTGTTGTAGCTTCTCGTCCAAAGAGTTCTTTTCTGCAAGGACGGCCTTGTGCTCGTCGTGGAGTTTCTTGTGGTCAAACAAGAGGGTATGAAAGATATCCGTGCGGACGTTCATAGCATTCTGCAAGGAAGAAAAATATAGCTCGGTTAGAAAGGCTATACCTCGACAAGAGTCTCGGGGACTCGGAGTCAAATCATTGGGAAAATGTTGCCGGGGTATGCCTCGACAGGAGTCTCGGGGACTCGTACCCGAGGTGCATGCTAAAGTGAGATAAAATGGATTGGATACGTCGGATGAAAATGGAGAGTTAAGATTCAAGCCAAACAATTTTAACTCCGGCGGAGCGTCAATAGTTTACCTCGAATCTCGGGGACTGGAGATGGTGGATATTAGAGGAGATACTGCATGAAAGTAAAGAAAGTGGAACTTACGTTGACAGCTCGAGTAGCAAGCAAAGCAGAAGTTTGCATTTCAAGCATGCGTCGGGCGCAGGCGCTGCTCCCCGCAGGATGCTCGTCCCCTTGGGCGGTCAAGGAGGCAGAAGAGACCTCGTCCATGTCTGCAGAATTCCAGTCTGCATTGTAGTGTTCCAAGGAGCCGAGGCTCTGGTCACTATCAGTGCGCAGAGGAGGAAATCCCCACGGTCCGCCCTGCTCGATGCCCCTAACCGAGGCCTCCAAGGCCAAAGTAGCCTCGGAGCTTGAAGCAGGCCGGTTATCCAATATAAGAGATGCCCTCCGAGCATATTCTTCGGCCGGAGGGGCAGTCTCATCAATGGGTGCGGCGAATGGAGGAATTCGGCGTGTCACCGGGGGAGGAGACCTCGGTTGCATCCTTGAGGGAGAAGAGATAGTCAGGGTGCCAGACCCAGATGTTGGTTTGGGGGTGACCTTAGACTTCACCGTCTCTTTTTCTTTCTCCTTGCCCTTCTCCAACGGCAAGGTAGTCTGGCGAACTGGTTTTTGGGGCTGCTGCTTGGGCTGTTGCTTCTGCTGATGCTTCTGCTGTTGCTGCTGTTGGTTGCGGGCAGTCTGGCTGCGGGGGGAGAGTCGAGGCTCCGGCAAGGCGGTAGCCGGAGTTCTGGCGCGATTGATCCCCGCATCCGTTTGAGGACGCGGAGAAGTCTGACCTCGGGTGGGGGCAGATTTCCCCAAGGCCGGGCCAGACCTCGGTGGAGGAGATCCGGGGCGAGAGTTCGTCGGGGTGGTCATGGCTTCAGAGGCACCAACGGGTGCAGTCATGGAGGATACCTCCTGATCCACGTCTATGGGGGCACTGCAACGAAAAGAAGATGGTCAAGTGTTAATACCGAGATAATATGTTTAAGCAACAAACATTGTTGGCTATAGAAGCAAAGCATTACCCATCCGAGGTAGGAAGCCTCCTGCCCCCCCGGGCATGAGGAGGAAGTCCGGACTTCTTCAGCCGGCGTCTCTTGACCGGAGCCTCAGTGGGTCCGGAGGCTCCAGTGGCGGATGGTTCGGCGGCCGAAGTTGCGGCACCAGCGCGTTTCCGGCTGGTTGCTGGAGTAAAGTTCGGAAGGTGAGGAAGGCGGGAGAGAGGTACCGCGTTTATTGGTTCCATGACGAGGAACCCCTCCTCGTCATCCGAAATCTCTTGAACTGAAGCTTGTGCTTGAGGCTTACCCGCGGTGGTGATGCGGGCCGAGGCAATGGGCATATAATCCTCGTCGTCAGGGTCCACGTTGGATGGTGGGTCCTCGACAGGGAGATCCTTGCCGAAGTGGTCCAGGATGGACTCCATCCTCGGCGGTTGGCGGGCGAACAGCTGTATGGCAGACATATGAAAAGGAGTTAGGAAGAAAAATTGTCAAGATGAACGTCGGTAGCAAGACCTCGGTGGTAAAGGTATCGAAGAAAACGTCGGAATAGCGTACCTGTTTCGCTGGATTGGTCCGGTAGTGGGGTTCCCTTCCCCATGTCCAAGCGTCAGAGATCTTGGACTTGGTGATAGCTCGGACTCGCCGAGCTACCGCGGCGTTGTCCAGTGCAACGTGCGTATGTCGGGTGGGGTCATAAAGACCGCTCATGTGGCAGATCTTGTGAGACCTCGCCTGAAGAGGGGAGACCCTGCTTCACGAATGTGCAGGCCAGGTCGTCGGCCGTCAGGACTTTCCCGTCGTTCCCGGGGTCCCGGGTCCTGCCATTTCGCAATATACCCATGGATGGACTTGAGTTCGCCGGTGTGAGGGGGAGTGTAGTCCCAGTTGAGCTGTTCTGTAGGAGGGCTGAGGTTAACGCCGGCAGGTTGAGGAGGTCCTCTTCGCCGGAGTTCTTCACGTAAAACCACGTCCGGAGCCACTTGCGAACGGTGTCCGGAGTAGTGATACGTGGGAAGATGGAGTTTCGGCGAGGAGCTATGGTGGCAGCTCCGCAGGCGGTTAATTGCTTGGGCAGATCCTTGTTCTTTGGATCCGGGATCACTTGCCGCTTGAGTTGGAAGTAGCGAGAAAAGAGGTCTACCGTGGCTTCGAGGCCGAGGTATCCCTCAGAGAAGGAAACATGCAGGAGAGAGTGGTGATGGCGTTGGCGGGGAGGTGATGAACCTGGAGTCCGAACTTGTCGAGGAAGCTCCGGA
The DNA here is from genome assembly GCA_947311845.1 of Poa pratensis. NCBI lineage: Eukaryota > Viridiplantae > Streptophyta > Magnoliopsida > Poales > Poaceae > Poa > Poa pratensis. The sequence goes on along the minus strand of CAMZMU010000073.1, from coordinate 26,092,506 downwards.
AGAAATCACTAACGGGCAGTCCGAAGCCGCGCTGGAAGTGCGCGACGAAGACCACCCGTTCCCCTTGCTTGACTTGAGGCTCGAGTTCGCCCTCTGGCAGGCGACACTCTACCCCGGCGGGAATCCGCCGAGTCGCCCTGAGCCACTGGATTTCGTCCGGAGTTACATCCGAACCTTCCCAGCCGGCTCGTTCTCCGACCTCCAGTTCGAGGTCTGGAACCTCGGTTTGTTCCGAAGTCTCAGGAGGAGACATCTCGGCAGAATCAATCTGCAGAGAATGCACAGAAGTTTAGCAAAGGAAAAAGTAAATCTGGAATCTAAGGCTATATCTGGCTAACTCAGGAGGAGTTGGACGGCTATCTTATGTACATAGAGGCACATATATGCTAGGCGAACGTCTGTCCGAGGTATGAAACTCATTTCTACCCAAAAAGTATGCGAGTAAGATCTACCGGAGGAGGTAAATAGAGTTTTATTCAAGAACATATGAAGAACCAAAGCGCGAAGAGGAAGAAACCTAGAGCAATGCCTAGGGTATCAAGAAAGGGAGTACATACCGTGAAAATGAGGTGCTGAAGGGCGGCGCCGGTGACGCGGTCGCAGCGGCGACGAAGGAGCTGCTCGTCGGCGGCGGCGGGAACGCGTTTCTTCTCAACTGGAAGCGGCGCACTGGTTGCGATGGAGGCGAGACGGCGAGTGAATGAGGAAGAAGAGGGAAGCACTGCCCTGGGCCCGTATTTATAACCGCGGGCGGTAACTGCGCACTACCGCGCGGTTATCGGAGCGCGAGTGGGATCGTTTGTGCACAAATGCCCACGTGGCACGAAGATAGCGGTGGACGAGCAGGCCACAGGATCGGTTGCAGGAGGCAAACCGTCGTGCGGCGCGGTTACTGGAGCGCGAAGCGGCGCAAGCGGGAAACCTCCGCTGACGTGGGCCGCGTGGTGGAAAGCACTCGAGTGCTTTGACTATCGTGGACCAGGAAGTGACGGATGGGACACGTGAACAGTGTTCTCTGACCGAAGTCAGTAAAGATGCAGAAATCGAGGGGTTGACGTCCGAGATCTCGGCGGATACTTCGGAAAAGCAGTATGGCCGAGGAACAGACCGATGGATTTCTCGGAGTATTGGTTCGGTAACCTGCAAAACATGTAGCGCATGTGGTTTCGGGTTGAACCTGGTGCGGCCTTTCATCCGAGGCTGCAAGACCACATCAGCTTCGGGGACTACTGTCGGGGGGTTACCCCCGGGTAGGGTAATGATGAGGTCAAGACATGTAAGGTTAAGGTAGTAAGCTGTCCGAGGTAACGATTGAGCAAGGACGCAGGAGGCGTCATCCGACGTAAGGTGTACGTCCGAGGTATATTCTCCGAGGTATATCCTCCGAGGTATCAACCTCGGGGCAGTCAGCTAGCTACCACAGGAATAAGGTATTCTCTACCGAGGTATAGGATCCGGAGTGTTATCCGAGGTTGGCAGCAAGGATCGAGGCATGTCAGAGAGGTCACGGGCGCCGCAGAGCTCGTAGCCCGAGGCTTCAGAGGACGGCGAGGTCCGTCCACGGGTTTCCCGGAAGCTCGGGGGCCTAGGAGCTGACTCGGCTATTTCGGGAAAGGTCTACAGGCTAGACCTCGGCAGGCTACTGAAGTATGACCGGAAGAGGAAAGCTAGGCCTGGCTGGCCTGACAGTCCGGCCGTTGAGCTGGCAGGAGGCAGAGGCTTGTCTTCTACCTTTTGGCCATGCCATTGTCAGTTGTAGGCAGGGGTAAAAATGTACTTCGGCCTGTGTATATATGCGGCATCTCTACCTCCAGGGAGGAGGACGGCGAAAACCCTAGCTCATTTCCCCCTTCATAGTTTCATCTTCTATCTAGAGCTCTCACTTGGGAGCATCATACAGCTCGAGGAGCACCTTGTACCTGAGAACTACACTGATATATTGAGAGAGGAAAGGCAGGAGTAGGGGTTTTACTTCCTCACGAAGGCCCCGAACCTGGGTACATCGTGGTGTCTTTTGTGTTCTTGGCTTTCTTGGCTTCTTGTTCATGTTCTTGTGGTTTCTTGCATGTTCTTGCTTGTGCACATCTTGAGTGCATAAACCCTCCCCGGATTCCCCCAACGACCATTCGGCCCCAACTAAGCCATACCCATGGCATCTGCCGTGATCCCACCACGACACCGTCCTTGAAGCGACTGGTATGTACGAGAGATGTACCCACCGGTCTTCGGCTTGAACTTGCAATAGGTGTCCTCTATGCGTTGCCAATAGCGTTTACCGGTTTGATCGGTACCGGTGCTTGCATCCATCCCCACATGTGCCCAAGCACGAACCAAGAGAATATCTTTGGCCTCGCTATAATTTGTCGAGCGCACGGCGGGGCGGGCAACGGCGGCGAACGCCTCCTCCTCTATCTCGGTCACCTCCTCCTCATCTTCCCCTTCCTCCTCCTCATCACCCTCTTCCTCCAAGTCATCACCAAACCCAAAGGGTTCGAGAGGAGGAGCCCCGAGGTCCACCTCCGCGTCTTGGAGAAGCCCCATGAACGACGTTGTCGTTGCGGGCATACCGTCGAGCACCTCGTGCACGACGGGCGGAGGGTCGGCGATTGGGGGCGCGGGCGCGGTCTTCTTCCGGGAGGTGGTCCTCTTCACGGCCGGGGGTCCCTCCCGCGGCGAGCTTGGTGGCCGCAGCACCCTTCGGCCCAAGCGACGACGTCGCCCGACGGCGTTTGGTGGTGGGCGGCTGCGGCGGGGCGAGTTCGGGCGGGGCGAGGGAGGAGGCAGGGCCCGGGCGACTGCGGGCTGCGGAGGGACGACATGTTGGCCAGCACGCCGCCGCTTGGCGCCGACGTGGGTGGCAGCGACCACCGACGCCACCTGCGCCTGGCTCGGGACGGGCGGCTGCTGGGCCGACGCGGGCGTCGCGGAGGCGGCGATTGGGGGCGGGGCGACGGGCGGGGCGAGGGAGGAGGCGGGCGGGAGGACGGAGGCGGGCGGCGGCTGCGAGCTTGGCGGGCGGCGGGAGGAAGGGGACGGGGCTGATTTTTCCCTCCCGCGCGTTCACAGTGGATGAATAGGGGTTGGGGTTGTTTCCCCTCTCCAACCCTCACTTTTAGAGGTTGGGAGGGCGACCCGGGGTCCAACCCTTAATTTTTTTTAGGGTTTAGGGTTCTAGTCTTTGCCTTTTTTGTTCCAACCCGTAAAAAAACGGTTATTTATGAGGGTTTGAGGGTACTACTAGTGATGCTCTAACAAGATAAAACGCATTGTCAGAGTAAGATTGCCGAGGGAAACGCAACTTGAATCGTGTCGCATATCCATCAAGTCCTCCGATGTCTCCATGATGAATATGGAGTGGTTCACCTTGTGTTTGTGGCAGTAGCTTGATCAAATCTATCTATTTGCTTACCCACAAAAAAAAATCTATCTATTTGCTTTCATTGATTTAGAACTGTATGAACTGCTCGACATGATTACTAACGATTCGATCCTTGTTTAAGAGATGATTTTGCAGTGTAATACCTTTGCCATGCTTGTCCTTGATATATTTATAAATACATATTGTTAGGCCGTTCTTTATGCTAGATATGATCATTCTAGATGATAGGGTAGTAGTGGGGATGGTGTGATTTAGCTGGAATAAATCGTATGGTGTGACTAGCTTAGTGACGGAAATACTAAAAAAAATTGTGCTCACATGTGGTCGATTTGAAATTTCCCTCTCGCCCAACATACTAAGAATATAGATTGCATTTAAACTTCCATCATTTGTTCTTTGTATTTGTATTTTATGGCCTATGGCGTTTAGATTATGAATAGAGGCCATGTTAGAGTAGGCATTTTGCACTTAATCTTTTATTCTGGCTTTTTTTTTTTTTTGCTTGAGACGAGGTGTTTTAGGGGATTTGCTGGAGTTACCCTGATACGGTGAATGTAGCACCCAACGTAGCTTGGTGAGATAGCGACCAATGAGCTCCTCTTAGTGTCATCACCAAGCGAACCAAATAATCACTTTGTTCCAAAAATAATTAAAGTGCTAACTTTTTTTGAGTCAAACTTAGTTAAATTTGAGCAAATATATAAAAATGTATCAACACCGTACTAGTTTCGTTAGATTCACCATAGAATGTACTGTTGTACTATGTAAATATTTTGTAGGTATTAGAGAAGGCGCGGCTTCTCTTAGCCAAGCACATCATTTAGAGAAGAAAAAATTATAAGTTGTGCAATGCATTATATCGTATTGCCATCCCTAGCAATTAATGAGAATTAATTATATTTTAGTAAGAAATTATATTTCTAAGGGAAGACAAATAGTAGAATGGTAGTCTTCTCTTATTTCGTTAAGAGGTCATCTCTTAGCTAAGGGAAGGCAACCTCTCTTCATTCTCTCTCCTCCAAATAGACAAATATTTTACGTGTTAACGATAAGAGAAAGCTGACGTAACCTTATTGTACATGCCCTTAGCATACTTCTTCGTAGACTTGATCGTAAAGATGTTTGATATAGCATAAAGTTAGAAGCTCAATCAATTAATCTGGAATGGAGATATTATGACTTTTATAAAACAGTGAGATGTTTAATTTTATTTCTCTCGATTTTTTATCCGACGGTTTGCCTACGAGGGTGAAAAGGAGCTGACGTGCCATGTTCGGCTTGGCTCTGGTCTGCTGCGCTATTGAGGTCACGAGAAAAAAGCCCTCCTCATTAGCGTCGACGGGGAGCTTCTCTTGCCATAAATCATTAACTGTCTTATGTTATTGGAGCAAAGTTAAAAAAAACATTCAAGCTTTGGTAGATTATAGTGTACGATGAAATGCTTGATTAGAGTGACGGATAATTAGAGCAGCATTAGAGACATCATCACATGATGATACAGAACGAGCTTTAATGGTCCTCGCCCCTATCAACGAGAACAATGATGCAAGCGACAGAATTATGAATTTATAAGTAGGCCACAACAGCCAGACGTAGACACCATCAACGTTCTCTATTGGATCAGCCGTATAATTATGCACAACAAGAAGAATATACTAGTGCTAGTATCAGTTAGTGGTCCTCACAATTCACAACTGTTGCTTGTACCAGTGCTTACATATGAGAAGCCAATATTTTAGGGAACCTGAGAAGCCAGGTTGGCTTCTTGTTTAGAACCACGGCCGATGTGGGAGAAATCCTAGCCATTACACACCTCTTCCCTCCCCTGGCCCCCTCGCCGCAGTCGAAGGGCGCATCAGGGTAGAACTCATGCGGCATTGGTGTCGCTCTTCCATTCCTCGGCGCAGGCCGGCGAACCCTCGATGAAGAGATCCCAACATCGGGCGGTCCTTGTGCGGGTTTGTGCGCGAGCTGGGTCCTATTTGTTGCGGCAGCTACGCTGACGGGATGTACCCTCCGGGCACTCCACCATTGGCGTACACGATGCGGCCCAGCTGAAGACATACCTGGCAGCCCAACGAAGCCAAGAAGCCTTCCAACAATTTCTTGAACCACAAGGCGAGGACTCCAAGACGTAGCCGACTAGGACTCATGTAAACCCTACTTGGCTCCCTTTATAAAGCCAGGTAGAGTCAGAAAGAAAGACAACTAGAACCACGACACACAACAGATAGACATAACCCTAGCGAGACCACGTCTCATCACCTCATCGTCATTACGACCACCATGTAATAATCCAATCAATACAGATCAGGCAAGCAGGATGTAGGTCTTTACCTCACAATGAGGGGCTGAACCTGGGTAAATCCTTACTTGTCAGCCGACGGAACTACCAGCGCGCTATCATCTCCCCCTATACGAAATCCTAGGTATCTCACCATGGGATTTGCCGTGTTAACCCCACGTCATACGCTGTATCACCATATGAGTAACATTCAGCGCAAGATGTCAGGGGGCTACCCCCGGGTAGGGTCATGGTGTGGTAAAAGCTATGCACAAGTGTGGGCCAGGTTACAGTAAAAACCGGAGTACCTGGACTTAGGAGCGTGATGTAGGTGCAAACCGACATAAGCGTACCGAGTTAACCCAGGCCTGAAGGGACCGAGATATCATGCTGGTGATAGCCGGCATGTGTCGACCGATACAAGGGATCTGAGATAACATATCCGACACATGTATGTCGGTAACTTGTGTGTTTTCTTATGTGCAGGAAGGGATATTTGAGGAAGGAGGATCCGGTATATCCATGCCGGGTTATCCTTGTGTCGGGCAGAGGTCAATGCTCCTGTCACATCCCGTCTGGCACGGGAGCGCCTGACACGGGGGCGTGCAGGAGACCGAGATGGCAGGCCATCATTCCACCGCTGACTCCGGGTTATCCGGGAACAGACAGCGAGGCAGAGGCATGGGCAGGCCCTGTCTTGTCGCTGACCTCGGGCGTACTTTGGAGCAGAGACATGGGACAGGACATGGGCAAGCCACGTCCTGTCCACTGTGCAAGACAATCATGACGTGCAGGCGTGTGTCTGCAGTGCCGGTACGGAGAGGTGACCGTTGCAAGGGGTATTCCGGTAACCCAATTTAGCCTATATATATGCCCTTACCCCCTCCTGCGTGAGGGACGGTGCCTGAGAGACACTTCCCCCCACAACTTCATCTTCTACCTTATGCTTTGCACCATTGTGTGTGATACAGCTCAAGGAGCAAGCTTGTATTTGTGATACCGAGATATATACAGAGAGACAGGCAGGAGTAGGGGTTTTACCTCCTCACGAGGGCCCTGAACCTGGGTAGATCTTGGTGTGCTGTGTGTTCTTCGTGTGTGCTTCTTAGCGCGCTAGCCCTCTCCCGGATTCCACCAGCATCCATCGGCCCCACACTTTAGCCATCCTATGGCATCTGCCGTGATACCACCACGACAGTTGGCGCCCACCGTGGGGCTGCAGCGGCGCTGGCTGGTGTGACATTCCGGACGGGCTCCATCATCAACTCCGGCGAGCGCGTCGTTTGCGGGCTCGTCTGCAAGCTCGGCGCGCTGAACTTCATCAGCAACAACGCGGGATGCTTCGGCAGCAGGCCGTTCCCGACGAACGGCTGCCTCATCAGCTTCGGCACCTTCGTGACCTACGTCGCCACCGAGGTTGTCCGCAAGTACCCCGAGCAGGTGCTTGTGGCGAGGATCCTCCTGCCATCTGTGCGGCTCGCGGCCGGCGTAGCGCTCGCCCCGGGAGCTGCGCAGAGGTCATGATGACCGGCACTGCGGCTGATGCCGGTAAAGGAGACCCCGGCAAAGGAGATGCCGGTAATCCCGCACCAAAGGTTAGATCGGCGAAAGTACCGCTGGAGAGGAGGGAAACCTCCCCCAGGCCGGTACATCCCATGTGCCGGTGAAGCCGCTCACCTCGAGGAGATCATAGAGAAGTTAAATGTGCCGGTAGATGCCGGTACAGATGCTGCCCAGTCAGAGGCAGAGTTGGAGCACGGCGTCAGAGCTTGCTTCAGGAGGCTCTGGAGATGGCCGAGGTACGAAGAGAGTTCGGGATAACTGTCCGTGAGTATAACCTAGCACATGGTTTTACCCCGGTAGCTGCTCGCCCTAGTCGAGTAGAGGATGTGCGCAAGAGGGTAAAAACCTCAATGCCGAGATTGCTAGAGATGGTAGATCTAGCTCCAGCAAAACTCCTAGTGCCTTATCGGTCGAAAAACCGATGTATAGTTCCCCTGCTAAGACTCTTAGAGCTGCCGAGGCAGCAAGAGCCGAGTTGTCTGGCTTATCCGGAGAAGCTCTCCGCAGGCAGCAAGACCGAGTTAATGAACTAGTAGCTGTGGCAACCCGGCAGAATGAGGCCTATCGCAAGGCCAACACAGTTGCAGGTGGATCTGATGTAGTTCACTCGGCTAGGGGAGCTGGTGATCTAAGGGGCAAGCTTCTTCACCGCATGTCGGTGTAGATCGTGGCCGGAGTGTAAACTCCGGTAAGAACAAACAGATGCAGGTATATGATCCGGCATGTGCCGGAAAACAAGTGGTTGGGCGAGGTAGTGCCGGCCGGGTAGAAGCAATCCCGGTCAGGGCGGTCCAGGTGCCGGGGCAGTTAACTCGGCTGGCCGAGGTTATCCACCTCGGTATCCGACACAAAATGTCGCCCAGCAGCAGCAACAAAATGTCGGGCATGTCCAGCAGCCGCAAGTTGTTGAGCAGGTGGCCAACCGTATGATGATGGTTACTCGGCTATGGAGAAAGCTGGGTATCCGAGATATGAAGGTGCACTGGGATCTTGGTGGGAGCTCGCCAGTTGTCACCAAATGACACGCTACAAGCTGGACAGAATTTATATGTCCGAGATGCTGGAAGAGCAAGGTCCACCTGGTCCGGCATGTTTTGGACCTCGGATCATGAGGGAACCACCGGTGCGGCACTTTCAGCTAAACCGAGGTGCAAAAACATATGACGGCAGCACCAAGCCAGAGGATTGGCTGACAGATTATGTGTCGGCTGTGCATATTGCGGGAGGTAACCGCAGATGGGCGGTGAGGTATATCCCGCAGATGTTGGAGGGGCCAGCCCGGATTTGGCTGAACAACCTGCGAGAGGGCAGTGTTGATTGCTGGCTGGACTTTGAAGAAGCATTTGTTAGCAACTTCTCCAGCACTACAAGAGACCAAACCGTCCTCAGCAGCTTGCGATGTGCAAGCAGAGGGATAATGAAACTGACCGGGATTACTTAACCCGGTGGAGTACTATTCGCAATTCCTGTGAAGGAGTTGTAGAGGCACAGGCCATATCTTGGTTTGCCCAGGGGTGCCGACACGGCTCCATGCTCTGGCAGAAGTTGCAGAGGGAAATGCCGGCCACCTGGCCGAGACAATCCGGATTGCGGATAGCTATGCACTGGGTGATCCGATGCAACCTTTGCTGAACTCGGGAGAGCCGAGTAGAAGATACCCGGTGAACAACAGACCCGGGCCAGTCAGACAGAACGATCGCCAGGACTTCGGTAACAAGAGGAGAGAACCGGATTACCGGTATGGCTCGAACCAGGTTGCAGCTGTAAACCAAGACAGCCAGATGCCGGTAATAGCCAGCGTCCGAAGTTCAATGGCCCAGCATGGGGCCAGAATCAAGAGGGAAGAGGCCATGGGGTGACCAGAAGCCAACCTTAACCTATGAGGCTATGTTGGATGGACCTTGCAGCTTCCACACGCATGATCCTCGCAACCGGCGAACCATACAACTCGGCAGTGCAGCTGGTATCAGCGCACAAGGGGGGAAGGAGCCAGAGCCGGAGGAAATCAAATGGGGGCACCTCAGAGATTCCCACCGAGGCAAAACTTGCCACTTACCGGAGCAAATGCTATCCCGGTGATCCCACCAGTTCCGAGGCAAGCAGATTCAAAGCCTGTGAATCAAGTGAATGTCGGAGGGAACAACAACAACACTGGTCCCAGCAGGCAGGGAGAGTATCCCCAGGGAGATTACAGAGAAGCTCATCAGAGCTATGTGATATTTGTGACCGAGCCAACTGACAAGAAGAGCTTGCATCGGCGTGCACTGGAGGTGAACGCAGTTATGCCGGCAATACCGAAGTATTTGCACTGGTCCGAGCAAGAGATCACTTGGAGCAGAAGGGATCATCCCCGAGTTATGCCAACCCGGGAGGTTATGCGTTGGTAGTGGATCCGACATTCTTCGGACCGACACTCAATACTCGGTTCACCCGAGTTCTCATTGATAATGGGAGTGCTATCAATATCATGTACCGAGACACCATGGTGAAGATGGGTATCTCGGCAAACATGCTGCAACCGAGTTCTACAACCTTTCATGGCATAGTGCCAGGTGTTTCATGTGCACCTATGGGCAAAGTTTGGGTTGATGTGTTGTTTGGCACCAAGACAACTGCCGAACTGAGAGCATCCAGTTTGAGGTGTGGACCTCGAAAGTCCATACCATGCTTTACTCGGTAGACCTGCACTGTCCAAGTTCATGATATCCACCCATGTGGGTTACCTCAAGATGAAAATGCCGGGTCCTAATGGCATCATCACTATCTCGGGTGATTACAAGCGTGCACTGGAGTGTGCCTCGGCTGGATCGTGCTTAGCCGAGTCACTGATCATCGCTGCGGAGAAGAAGAAGATCCATGAAGTGGTGGCATTGGCTCAGTCAGCAACTCGGTATGCCGGGTATGGCTAACCCGGAGCAGAATGCAAATTTCGAGGTGCCAAAGAGACCAAGAAGATCAATGTTGACCCGGCATGTCCGGACCACAACGTCATCATTGGTACCGGGTTAACTGAGAAATAGGAAGGCGAGCTCAGTCACTTCCTCCGTGAGAACCGGGATATCTTTGCATGGTCAAATCAGGACCTGCCAGGTGTTCCGAGGGAGTTGGCTGAGCACTCTTTGTTCGTCAGACCGGATATGAAGCCGGTGAAGCAACCTATGCGACGTCTCTCGGATGAGAGGAGAAAGGTGATAGGTGATGAACTGGCCAGGTTACTTGCATCTGGGTTCATCATGGAAGTGCTGCACCCGGACTGGTTGTCTAACCCGGTCCTGGTAGAAAAGAAAAAAGATGACCCGAATGTGGCCATTGTGTGGCGTATGTGTATTGATTACACAAACTTGAACAAGGCATGTCCTAAGGATCCATTCCCGCTGCCTCGGATAGATCAAGTGATCGATTCCACAGCCGGGTGTGAGCTGTTATCCTTTGTAGATGCTTATTCTGGTTTTCACCAGATACCACTGAACCCTGCTGATCAAATGAAAACTGCTTTTATCACCCCGTATGGGGCTTATTGCTATCGTGTCATGACCTTTGGTTTGAGAAATGCTGGTGCCACTTACCAGAGATGTATGCAAAAATGCTTGCATGATCAAATAGGAAAAAATGTGCAGGTGTATGTCGATGACATTGTCATCAAGTCTAAGGAAAAAGCTACTCTGATTGATGATCTCCGAGAAACATTTGAGAATCTGAGGAAATTCCGGATAAAACTTAACCCGGACAAATGTACCTTCGGTGTGCCGGCAGGCAATTACTCGGTTTCCTCGTGTCAAGCCGAGGTATCGAGGTCAACCCGACAAAAATCCGTGCTATTGAAAGCATGAGGTTACCGACATGTCTCAAAGACGTGCAGAAATTCACTGGATGTTTGGCATCTTTAAGTCGGTTTGTTAGCAGGTTGGGGGAAAAGGCATTGCCTTTGTATCAACTCATGAAGAAAACAACTCACTTCGTGTGGCCCCCGCAAGCAGATGCGGCGTTCACCGAGTTAAAAAAGATGTTGGCAACTGCGCCGATACTGGCTTCACCATTACCCAAAGAGCCGATGTTGCTCTACATTGCAGCCACAAACCGGGTTGTGAGTGTCGTATTGGTAGTGGAGCGAGAAGAAGATGGCAAAACTGTGCAGAGGCCAGTGTATTACCTAAGCGAGGTGATCTCGTTATCCAAGCAGAACTATCCGCACTACCAGAAAATGACATATGGTGTCTATCTGGCTGCTAAGAAGTTGAAACATTACTTCCAAGAGCATTCAATCACTGTGGTGTGTGAGGCTCCTATCTCGGAGATCATTGGGTGTAAAGATGCAACTGGCCGGTAGCCAAGTGGGCTATCGAGGTGTCCCCTTACACTCCTCACTATGAAAGAAGAGATGCCATTAAATCTCAGGCACTGCCGGATTTCCTGGTGGATTGGGCTGAAATGCAATATGAGCCACCACGGCCTGACCCCAATTACTGGAGAATGCACTTTGATGGATCAAGAACAAAAATTGGTTTAGGTGCCGGGGTAGTCCTTACCTCGCCAAAGCATGATCAGTGAGATATGTGTTGCAGATTCATTTTGCGGCATCTAACAATGTGGCCGAGTATGAGGCACTTGTTCATGGGCTAAATGTGGCCAAAGAAATTGGTATTCGCCGGATAGAATGTTTCGGAGACTCGGATTTGGTGGTGCAGCAAGTCTCGGGAAATTGGGATGCTTTAGATGCCAACATGGCGTTGTATCGGTTTCATGTCCAGAAGATCTCGGGGTTCTTTGAAGGTTGCGAGCTCACGCATATACCTCGGGCTGAAAATGACGCCGCCGATGTACTGTCCAAGCTAGGTTCATCCCGGGATCCAATTCCACCCGGCATAGCCTTGGAGCATCTGAGGAAGCCATCAATCAAACCATCGCCGGAGTCCGAGTCAATTTTTATCCCGGCAAAACCGGAGTCTGGTGCTGTTCCCATGGATGTCGATGTCGGATGCATTTGGGAGAACCCGGGGACTGGTTACTCTATCTCGGAAGAAGTAATGTCGGTGGACCTCATGGAGGTGGATGATCTGGTCTTTCCTGTGCATCCTGTGCCGGAGTGGGCACAACCAATAATGGCTTTTATGATGGATGGGAGTTTGCCGAGTAATGAGGTTGAAGCTAGGCAAGTACAAAGAAGATCCAAGGCATACACCATCATCAACCTCGAGTTGTACAAGAGAAGTGTGACCGAGGTACTGCAGCGATGTGTCGAGCCGCAGAGGGGCAAGAGATGCTCCTGAAATTCATCAAGGAGAATGTGGTCATCATGCTTCATCAAGAGCCTTGGTGGCTAAGGTATTCCGGCATGGGTTTTATTGGCCCAGTGCTTTAAACCAGGCAGAAGATATCGTCAGAAAGTGTGAGGGATGTCAGAGTTTGCTAAAAAGATCCACCTGCTAGCTCGGCACTCAAGACAATTCCAATCACTTGGCCCTTTGCAGTTTGGTGCCTGGATATGGTGGGAGAGTTCAGGCCAGCCCGAGGTAACATGACTCATATGCTGGTGATGGTGGACAAGTTCACCAAGTGGATCGAGGTAAAGCCAATCCGGAAGTGTGATGGGCACACAGCTGTGACCTTCCTGAAGGACATCATTTTGAGATATGGTTATTGTCATGGGTTTGTCACGTCAGGTGTCATGGATGACTTCGTAGGTGTGGGATTACGCGAGTCGAACGTCTCCGAGCTTTAGATCGCAGGGCACGAAGAAGACAATGTTTTTTACCCAGGTTCGGCCCCTCGATGCGAGGTAAAGACCTACGTCCTGCCTATCCTAGATTGGTATTGATATGAATATGGTGTTACAAGGGGTTGGCGATCGATGTGCCGAGTTGCCTCTCTCGGGATGTATGAGAGCTAAGGTTGGAGCTTGTCTCTCTAGTCCTGCGAGTCCTCTTTATATATCCAGAGGCTCGCTAGTTTACAAAGGAATTACTTGGAGACTACTTTTCTTGCCTTCCAAGTTAAGCCATCTTGGATCTTCTGGATTCTTCTTACACCATGCTCCGACTCTTCGTGTCGGCCCACCTCAGTGCAAGCCCATTGATTATAAGCCGCATTATTTGTGGGCCGCGGGTTAATCTATTTATCATTCCCCCGACATTAGCCCCCAAGCTTCTGGGTGATTCGTAGAATCAGGCGGAAGATTATGTTTTGATGATGATCTTGCGGGCTTGCGTGTGTAGTTCTCGCCGACTTGTCGATGTTGCACTTGGCGACTCGCTGATGATGAGTCGCACACGTAGCGGCTTATTGAGCCGCTGATGTAGAAACGATGAGTCGCTATCTTTGCGGCTTATGTAGCCACTATGTTACCAATTGAGCACTTCTGTCTTGGTTGCATTGAATACTGCAGAATCGCGGTGAGTTTTCCGCGAAGCACTTGTTGAAAACCACCTTTTCCTGTTGGGTGTAAGATTGAGCTGAAATCATAAGAATAATAACTTATGAGCATTAAGATATATCAGCCAAATGTGTATAAGGTGCTGATTTATAGTCATCGAAGCATAAAAGACCATAAGCATAAATAAGCTGGTCAATCATTAGAATAATAATCTGTCATGTTATCATGACGAGCCATCTGAACGCATGTTGAAACATGGCGGCTCAAGGGCATATAGCCACAACCTGTGTTTAAAGATTTTCGAGTCACTAATTTGACTCGCAAATTGATATATATATATATATATATTCTCATGTGCTGCAAAAAAATGAAATCTGCATATAATCATGGTATATGAGTATAATAAAGACCGCCAAATATGGTGGATGTGTAGCCCCCGAGGGCCGGGTTGCATGCTTGATCATGCTGCTCGGGACTCAAAAATATCTCAAGTTAGACAAAAAATTAATTGTCCTAGCCCCTATGCATTAAGCATGCATGCTTTCATTATCCTGCTTGATGGCATATCATTGCAATTTGATCCTGCAACAGATTGACAAATATTGTTGCCGCAAGATAATAATGATATAAATTCCACTTTGATGTGGCTGAAAATAAATAAATAATGATGGCCTCAACAACCGATATCAGGAGATAATTATCTCAATCATAACAATTTTGGTCATGCCAATTCATATGACCAAGTTATAGGTTCTTGTTAAATCAAAAGGCAAAGCCCCCAAGGAAGTAATGATAATAACTTGATAATAATATGTTAGCCTTGGCGGCTGGTAATAATTATGATAAAAAGTTAGTACTCCGCATAATAGCATATGGTACCCTGCATGATAGCATAGTATAATCTGCATGATAGCAAATGATATGTCGCATGATGCAAATGATATTTTGCGTGATAGCAAATTGTATTTTGCATGATAGCAAATGGTTGCATAATAGCAAATTGTTGCGTGATAGCAACTGGTAAGATGCATGATAGCATATTGTACGATGCATGATAGCATGTACTTGACTCAGTATTTTCCAAATCTAATGTGTGTTCAGGGTCGAGAACGGCCATGATAGGCAGCCATGATAGGCATTCAGACTCGATTGACGCCACACGCGGGTATTTTAGTCCTTCTGAATTATCTCTATTACCGTTAAGTAGGTCTTCGCGCGGCTCAGTATTTCCCAGGTAAAAAATGCGTGTTCAGCGTCGCTTGGCAGCCATGATAGGCGATCGCACTTCGATTGACACCGCACCCCAGTACTTTGGCCGCATAGTGCAAAGATACTTCTGACTTAAGGCGAGAATAAACAGGATTATTGCTTTTATCGGCTGCAATAGCCGTGACGAGCTCTAAATAGCTTTGATGATAACCAGCTCTGATTAGCTATAGCTGTGGTACAGCGAGTCACCTGTTTAACTTCAAATATTTGATAAGATAATGATTCATTAATGACTCATAAAATGATGTAATGATGAGCTGTTTGTGACTCATAAAATGATATGGGGGTAAATCGCTATGCGACTCATAAATTGATATGACAATAAGTCGATGATGATTAATAAAATGATATGAAGATAAGTCATGAAATGACATATATAATGATAAGTCATGGACTGATTCAAAGATAAATCATTAAATGATATAGTGAGTGCTCAAATACCAATCACTTGAACATGTAATGGTGATCTTTATAGGTGCAAATAAATTTATTATCATGCGATATTTCAAACGGTAGAGAGCTAGACTTTGATAAATGTAATGCGAGTTATGAACTCTAATTTGATAAATGCATTGCGGGGTGTAAGAAACCCGACTTTTAGAAGTGGATGTAACTAAATCTCAAAAACTGATATAAATTTAAGTCTGTGACATGATATAATTTGAATCGCAAAAAACATTAATAAAAGACATATTAACCTAGATATGCAGCCCCCGAGATAAACTCGAAGATGCAAATTAATCTTATGAATAAGAGCAAAGCTGCAAAATTTGAGTATGCAAATGACTTATCTTTGTTTTTATGCTCCTGGCGATGATGCGATATGATCCGCGACCTATCTGATGTTATTGCGGGTCAAGTTGAAGATGGTTACTGGAGTCGCAATAGTTTTGCTGATCTCTGGAAGTCGCCATATGCATCCTGATCGAAGTCGCCTGTAGCGCTGACACAGGACACATGTATTGTCCTGATGATTTGAGCTAACCACATCTTCCTTACTCCCTTTTTTATGCTTGGCTTCACGTGACGAGTATACAATATCGCAGCTCTTACTTCCCTTGATTCTTGGATCCATTGTGCGACTCAAAAGAGTACTAGCTGGCATGTAATTCTTTTATATCTTTGCATGCATCGATACAGTGCCACACTGCTGGCCTTTTTTCCATTAGAGCTTTGAGTTACTTCCAGCGCACTGTTTTTGGCTTTTGCTGATTACGTGACAAGCTATCACACATTTGATTTTTCCTTCCTGTAACCGATGATGCCTTGACCCGGCCATGTTTTCTTTGAGCACGATAGTCACGACAAACTCGAAAGTATACTGGAAACGAAGGATATGGGAGCATTGTCGTCGCAAAATTTATTGATTCTGTCGAAGCAAAAATCCAGGCGTCTCCGTTGCCACCGTTAATTTTCATGAGCAACAATTGAGTCTCCGTTGTCCATCCAACGGAGCAGCGACTCAAATTTGTGTCTTCCCTTTTCAAAACAGGCAGCACACACACGGAGATATATAGCACTTTCCATGTGATGCAAAATGCAACTATCCAGATCGCTTTGTATTTCCTTCACGTGAAGACCATGCATTAGTATTGCTAGCAGATCGCGTATGCGATCCAAATGCTTTTTTGAGTATGCTTCTTCCATCCATGTATGAACCAAGTCGGGTACGACTCCTGGAGCAAGCTGATCCGGTTTGCTTCTTTTCCTTTTTCCTTTTTCTTCCAGGCTTTGATAACGGTGCGAGTCTTTTGACTCTTTTAAAAAAAACACGGTCACGTGGTACCTTGCTTGATCCGATTGGAATTATTCCTTGTGGATTATGTCC
The DNA here is from genome assembly GCA_947311845.1 of Poa pratensis. NCBI lineage: Eukaryota > Viridiplantae > Streptophyta > Magnoliopsida > Poales > Poaceae > Poa > Poa pratensis. The sequence continues at coordinate 26,075,813 of CAMZMU010000073.1, read as the reverse complement.
ATCATGCATACGAGTCGCGCGGCTTGCTGTGTCTGTTTCTGATCTGATACCGGACGCGCCGGTGCTTCTTTGAGTCGCCAGGTTTGAGTCGCAGCTTCACGAGGGCGTCGTTGATGTCGACAACAGAGGATTCGTGATCTCGTCAAGATATAAAACTTGCTACAGTGCGCGAGACGTCGATGGAGATCTAACCGTTGAAATTGACTCAAATTTGTTGTAGTGCTGCGCAATTGTATTCCGCGGGGTTCCACCGGAGGATCTTCAAATTGATGTCCGAATCGACCTCGATAATTATTTTCCCAAAGACTCGCGGAGCTCCGTCAGATTTTGACAGGGCTTCAGTGTTTGAGTCGACCACGGAGATCTAACCGTTGGAATCCGATGTGCTTTGGACAGCTGCTAAAAACTCGACTGCACATCTTTCCACCGAAGGATCGTCGAGACGAGTTTCGAGTCGCCGTCGGTGACGTCCGAAACACGGACGTTGCTGCTGTCCTGCAACCCGCGCGTGAGAGGCGTTGTCGAAGTTGAGCCCGAATCCCGCGGTCGAATTTCTCCATGCTTTCTCCTCGAGGTTGAGTTTGATCTTGATGTAGATGTAGATATTGCCGAGCTTGAAACGGCGATGAGATCCTTCGTCCCTAGCACAGATCCAGCACGGAACATGACGCTCTTGACCGCAGGCCCCACGGTGGGCGCCAACTGTCGTGGGTTTGTCACGTCAGGTGTCATGGATGACTTCGTAGGTGTGGGATTACGCGAGTCGAACGTCTCCGGGCTTTAGATCGCAGGGCACGAAGAATACAATGTTTTTTACCCAGGTTCGGCCCTCGATGCGAGGTAAAGACCTACGTCCTGCCTATCCTAGATTGGTATTGATATGAATATGGTGTTACAAGGGGTTGGCGATCGATGTGCCGAGTCGCCTCTCTCGGGATGTATGAGAGCTAAGGTTGGAGCTTGTCTCTCTAGTACTGCGAGTCCTCTTTATATATCCAGAGGCTCGCTAGTTTACAAAGGAATTACTTGGAGACTACTTTTCTTGCCTTCCAAGTTAAGCCATCTTGGATCTTCTGGATTCTTCTTACACCATGCTCCGACTCTTCGTGTCGGCCCACCTCAGTGCAAGCCCATTGATTATAAGCCGCATTATTTGTGGGCCGCGGGTTAATCTATTTATCATTACCCCGACATTAGCCCCCAAGCTTCTGGGTGATTCGTAGAATCAGGCGAAAGATTATGTTTTGATGATGATCTTGCGGGCTTGCGTGTGTAGTTCTCGCCGACTTGTCGATGTTGCACTTGGCGACTCGCTGATGATGAAACTTTGTTGTGCGAGAGTTTGCTCGGTTCCGTGCGGATAAGAGAATCCGGTTGGACATAGCCTCGGTGGCACACCCTGAGGCAAATGGGCAAGTGGAAAGAGCAAATGCATTGGTGTTAGCCGGTATCAAAGCTTGGTTGATTGAACCACTGTTGCGAACTCCGGGATGTTGAATAGAGGAGATACCAGCAGTGCCGTGGGGTCTAAGGACCACACCAAATCGATCAACTGGCTACACGCCATTTTTTCTGGTCTATGGGGCACAAGCGGTCTTGCCAACCGACATGGAATATGACTCGCCGAGAGTGGCGTTGTACACGGAAACCGAGGCAAAAGAAGCTCGGGAAAATGATGTTGATTTGCTCGAAGAAGCACGAGAACTGACCTTATCTCGGTCAGCTATATATCAGCAAAATCTCCGACGCTATCATAACTGGAAGATCAGCCCTCGGGTTTTCCGAGAGGGAGATTTGGTACTGAGGCTGGTACAGCGCAGTAAAGGCCGACACAAGTTGTCACCTCCATGGGAGGGACCGTTCATTGTGAGCAAGGCTCTGCACAATGATTCATATTATCTTATAGATGCACAGGCACCGAGGAAAAATGTGATGGACAAATCCGAGAGGAGACCAAAAGACCCTGGAATGTAGCTCTACTTCGTCCCTTTTACCATAAGGGCGCAATGTATGTATCTCGGTTTTTTCCTTTGAATAAAATGCCGGCACTCCGAAAAGAAAACTCTCGGGGACTGCCTTTGTCTATGTGCTTGTGTTTTATCTCGATTTTTTCTGTGTTGTTCATATGTCGGATGATTTTGAGACCTCGTTTCAAAGTTCAAGTAATGTATGCTATGTTGTTGTGATCTTGTGACTCGACTGACGAACGCCGAAATGGCAGTCAAGAGCAGAGGTTATGGTATATAGTAAACATGAAAGTGGACTCGGGGACTCGGTTCTAAAAAGATCCGACATATGTCGTTTACTAACCCGGTTTTTTCGTTCCTTTTAACTTGTGTCGGATGACTCTAAACCTTACCTCAAAATTTACAAGTATTGTATGCTATAATGATTGATCTTGTGACTCGACTGTCGAACGCCTAAATGGTAGACAAGAGCAAAGATTACTAAGTGTAGTAAACAAGAAAGTAAACTCGGGGATTTGGTGCAAAGTGGTACGGCATTAAGCTTGTCTTGCTGAAGCTAATATGATAAGAGTAGCACTGCGAAATACTTAAACGTATATTACATCTGCACCCGGCATTCCGTGGATTTAATAGTTCATTGTTTCATAAGCTTAGGCAGCTGCCTCGGAGGAGCTCGGAGCAGTTGGAGTCTCGCGGCAGAAGAAGCTTCAGTGGTTGGAGCAACCTCGGGAGTTGGAGTGCCTGCAGAGGCACCAGCAGTGTCGGATACCGGCTTCTCGGAAGTCTCGGTTACCGGCTTCTCTGCAGTGTCGGTCGCAGCCGGCTTGGCGATGTCGGTTGCTCCAGCAGCAGCAAAGGTCTCGGTTGCTCCGGCAGCAGTAGTCTCGGCCGCTCCGGCAGTGGCAGCCTTGGGAGTCGACCTCGATCTCCTCATCGATGTCCTCTTCTTCGTCTTCACCCTCTTCATCATCTTGGTCATCTTCTTCGTCGTCCGAGTAGGCGGGACCCGGGATGAAGTGTCGGGTGGGAGCATAACTGGCCATGAACTTGGCTGCATCCTTGCGGCTCTCTATCATGCCGGTTCGGAGGTCCATTTGGAGCCTGGCGCAGGGAGCGCACGGCGTTGAGATTGATGGACTCGTACCAGGAGAGCACAAAGGTTAGTGCTTGATCACTCCGGCGCGAGCTGCTGAGGATCTCCACTCTCGGATCTGGCCTACTCGGCGCCCGTCAGACACTTGGACAGTTCTTCAATGCTGCATGGAGTTGGAGATCCTGGCCATAAGGCTCGGTAAGCTTTGATACCAGGCATCAAGAAGGTCCAGGCCAATGGCCTTCAAAGGAGAGATGCGGGCATTCAGAGCAGTCAAGTAATCTTCCATATCTCATTCTCCAGGATTGGGGCTAGCCTCGCTCTCTTCGCTCGTGCCTTGCGCACAATGTTGACTGCAGCAGCTTTGGAGTGGGCGAAGTGATCTGAAGACAGAAAAGCAATCACCAAATTAAGTTATATACCGGCATATCTTTAATGTCGGTACAAGTAATGAAAGCAAAAGAAAAGGATAGAGAAACTTACAATCCATCTCTTTGTTCAGCCGGGTGAGCTCGCGGAGCCATGATGTTGATTTTGCCTTGAGGGCATCCAGTTCTCCTTGAGCCGAGGTACGCGAACCTCGACGCTTCGAGCGTTCCCTTATGCTTTTGAGCAGCTTCTACTTTTGCATCAGGGCCTGCTCAATGCCGGTTTTTTTACCTGGAGACCCGGGCAAGCTCCGTCCTGGAGCCGAGACACTTCTTGCCGCTCCTTCGAAGGGCAGTGGCGTGCGCTTGTTCCTTGTTCTTCAGCGTCTCCTGAAGTTGCTTTGTGGACCTCTTTGAGCTTGGTGTTGGTCCCAGAAGCAATTTCCGAAACACCGTGGTCCGAGAATTGGTGCAATCCTGAAAAGGGCAAAGAGTTAGTGTGGTTAGTTAAAAATTCATGCCGAGTAAAGCTGAGTGTCGGATTTTCTTAAAGATTCCTGCCGAGTAAAAGTCGACAAGAATCTCGGGGACTGGGTGTCGGATTTTTTGAAGATCCGAAGTGTCGAATTTCTTGAAGATCCGAAGTGTCAGATTTTCTGAGTTTAATGATGAAAATTTGTGCAGTTTCGCGCTGAGTGATCTTTACTCGGCGAGCACAGGTCACTCAATCCGAATCTCGGGGCTAGGATATGTGTATAGTTTATTATTTATGGCAAGGAAAATAAGTTTGGCTGAGGAAAAGATACCTCGGCAAGTTTGCTGGCTCGAAGGGTCGAGACTTGCAAGTTATGCATGGCCTGAGCAAGTGCACTGGGGCCAGCTGGATGAGGAATGACCGATGAGCGGAGGAGACCTCGCTTGTGTCGGCAGCGTTCCAGTCCATGTGATATTGCTTCTCCGAGCCTAAGCTGTGTCCACTCTGAGTTTGGAGTGGGTAAAACCCAGCTGCCACTGGCAACTCAAGAACAGAAGTGTGAGAGCCTGGGCTCCGGGGTAGTGGTTGGAGTCAACACCACTTGTCTCTCCGGGTTGGCAAGCTGTTTCCTGGTGGCTGCTTGGCAGCTGTCTGGTCGCTTGGCAAGTGGAGTAGCTTTCCGAGTTGTCAACTCGGTGGACTTGATGGGGGACTGGTGGTGTACCCGTCGGGGCGGCTGCTTCGTCTGCTGCTGTGCTGTTGAGGTTGTGGCTGTCCTTGGTGCTGTTGTTGTTGCTGCTGCTCCTGTTGTGTTGCTGCTGCTGTTGTTTGGTTGCTTGCTGCTGTTGCTGCTGCTGTTGTTGTTTTGTGTGTGGTTGCTTTGCGCCCGAGGTCACCGAAGTGTCAGCCCGCGGGATCTCGGTTTCCATGGTGGGGGAATCGGTGCCATCATCTGGTCGAGGATCACGACCTCGGGAGTGACAGAGGAAGTGGCGGGTACCCCGGAGTCACGTGGCCGAGCCTCGGCTGTACTCGAAGGGGCGAGCGCATAAGAAGAGGCGCTCTGCTCAACTTCAAGGGGGCACTGCGTCAAACAAGAAAAATGTTATGTCGGAAAAAGTTATCCCGGCAGAAGAAAAAAGGAAGTAAGCTTGTGTCGGCAAAAATATCTTACCCTCTAAACTGGCGGTGTCTTCTTGCCCTTCCGCTTGACTGCTCCTCTCTTCTGCTCGCTTCGCCTGCGCGCGGCTGGATCCGAGGATGTGGATTGGTTCCGGTTTTCGAGGTACCTGTCTCGGCGCGCTTGCGAGATGCCACTTTTGCCAGAGGTAGCAGGCGTGCACTCGGGCAGAGCCACCCGTTAGTTGGTGCCGGGGCTGGAGGGGCAAAGGCGATGGGACGAGCGTCAATTGCCTCTAGCATTTCGCAATCATCATCATCCGACCAATCTCGGATTGAGGCTCGGGCTCGAGGCTTACCCAGGTAGGGCGCCAGGTCTCGGTATTTGTCGTGGGTTTGTCACGTCAGGTGTCATAGATGACTTCGTAGGTGTGGGATTACGCGAGTCAAGCATCTCCGAGCTTGGGATCGCAGGAACAAAGATCAACACAGATTTACCCAGGTTCGGCCCCCTCAATGTGAGGTAAAAGACCTACTTCCTGCCTACCCTAGATTGGTATTGATATGATAATCGAGGTGTTACAATGGAGGCGATCCGATCTGGTACTCGCCGTATGAGCTAGGGTTTGGGGCTTGATAGCTTACCCGCTCTAAGTCCTGCGAGTCCTCTTTATATACACAGAGGCTCGCTAGGTTACAAAAGGAAACTTCCCCATAAGGAATACATCCACAGAGGCCTACTCGGAGACTACTTGGTCTTCACGTCCTCCGGGATTGTCTTCTAGATCTTTCTCCTTATGGCGGTTCAATATTGGGCTTGTTCCCAAGTGGGCCTTCATCCGTGCGAGTAAGTTAAGTCGCACTGGGCCGCGGGTTAATCCAGAAAGTATTCCCCCGACATTAGCCCCCAAGATTGGTTAGGACTTTACGGTGAGAATCTTCTGGCCTCTTGAAATGGTCTCTGAGCCGCACTGTAAACGTTCTGACCAATCTCCTGACTCATGCGATTCAGAGCTGCGACTCATCTGTGCGACTCATCTCTTCTTCTGGAAATATTCTGTTTCCTTTAATTGCGGACCGTTACTCTTTTTGCGGGCGCAAATTGTGCCGTTGGTTGCGAGCACAGATAATGCCGTTAGTTGCGGGCCCCTTCAGTTATAAGCTGCGGCCACCTAGGTCATTATCCATTTGCCCTGCAATCTTCTCATCCCTAGCCGCGCCGTCTTCTTCCTCGACCCAAGCCTAGTTCCCCAATTCAATCTCCCCCTCGCAATGGCGCCCAAGGCGAAGCCATCTGACAATAGGCGCCAGATCTCCTGCAACTGGGAAGGATCCTGGGTAACAGAGGAAACTCTTGCGGATCTGGCCGAGGCTGGCTTCTTGCCGCCGAAGGGGGACGGCGTCTGGCGGGCACCAGGCGATGAAATCGAGCCGCGCCCCAAGCCCAACGAGCTGGTGATGTTCGTGGAGCACGTGGAGCGTGGATTCACGCCGCCAGGTTCTCCCTTCTTCCGCAATTTGCTGCAACGCCTAGGCCTCCGTCTTCACGACATCGGGCCCAACTCAATGCTCCAGGTGAGCAATTTTCACGTGCTGTGCGAGGATTATCTTGGCATAGCCCCCAACATCGATCTGTGGCTGGCCTCTTTCACCTGCAACAGCCAACTTGTCTCCAAGGGTGGCGCCTACGTTCAGGTCGGCGCCATCTCTCTTCAGCGCCATAGGAATTCTTGCCTTCCCAAGCTAGCCCTGGCGAATCGACCCAGGGCTTGGCAAAAATCTTTCTTTTATTGCCAAGATACTTCACCGGAGGGCGAAACTCGCCTTCCCTCCTGGTCTAACACCCTCTTCGTGCCTACCGAGGCACTGAAATCAAAACCCCGCGACTCGTCCATGTCCTTCATCAATGAGTCGCTGATCAAAGTCCGCGCCTTAATAGGTCATGGTCTTACTGGCCTTGATCTTCTCTCTTGCTGGACCAAATGGCGCATTCAGCCTGAGTCACGACAGCGATCTTTCCTTGAGTGCACAGGCACCTCTGCTGATGTTGATCGTATCAAGCTTCGGACTGGAGGCCTGAGGATTGGGTGGAATTTGTCACCCGCGTGACTGAGGAGAAGGACATCTCCTTCGATAAGGTGGGGCTTGCCCCTTTCAGTGTTAACAACAAGCCTTTTGAGGTAACTCCTCTTCTCTGTCTTTTCGCCTTCATAGTTGAGTCGCATTCCTTTTCTTTACACTGCAACTTATATTTCTCTCATCCAGGCTGACGAGAACTACTGGTCGCTGCCTGCGACTGTCGCCGGCACTGCTGCTCCCAAGCGTGCCGCACGAAAGAAGTTGCTGCCCACTCTAGAGGGCAGCGAGACTGCTGATATCCCTTCTGTTGCCTCTGCGGCCTCAGATGATGAAGAGACCGAACTGGACGAGGACGTGAGCCAGCGCCAGCCGCGAGTTCTGTTGCCGCGGCTGAACCAACTCCCCGTAGAGCCTCCAAGAGGCTATCTCGTGAAGAACCAGAGGTTGATGCTCTGGAAAACCCCGAGGCCACGAAGCGTCGCAAACCTGTTACGGGCGCGATCTCCTTGTTGCCAGGCGTGCTTTCAAAGCTACCGCCTCTGCTGAAGAAGACATGGGTCCCCACTCTGGTAATTTCTGCTGTCTTGTCATCTTGAATGCTTATTCTTTTTCCTCTACTGACACGTAAAACTTTTACTCGTAGATTCTGGGACCCAAGGCCTGTCCTCACCATCAAGTGGTGAACTTATGGCCTTTGTGAAGATGGCTCCAGAGTTAGTAACTTTTCCCTGTGCTTTCAATACTTTTATTCTGGCTTATGTTCTTCTTCTTCTCATAATGCCCTTGCTTTTTACAGAAGTGCGGCTGAACCCGCGACTGAGCCTGGAACCGCGGTTGAGCCGCATTTATCACCTGTGGCTCATACCGCCATGGTAGAGGGCGTGGCCACCACTGATGACCTGGCCACGGTCCTGTTCTTGACACAGCCACCCAAGAGGTGGCTCTGGAGGATAGAACGGATCCCCTTATGATCCAGGACGTGGAGAAGGTCAACCCCTCCTCCATAGATGTAATGGCCAAGGATGCTGATACGCCAGTGGTTGAGTCGCCAGCGGCGGACAATCTGCGGCGCCATTCCACATGCTGAGGTTGCTTCTTCCTCCTCCACAAGCCGCGCTGAGAAACTGTCAGAGGCTATCATTGCCTCAAATGACAAGCAAGCCATGGAGCTCCGCAAGGCACTATCTGACCTGTCTGCGGCTTATAAGGTAAACTTCTATCTCCAGTTATCTGTCTCTAGCCCCCAAGGATCAAGTTTCTTCTTTGACTGTAAAGGGAGACTTGATGCTTCTCTTTTAGCTGTTGATATATACTTACTGACTGACGTTCCCTTCATAGGAGGAACTAAGCTCCATAACAGCTGCCAAAATTGCCTTGGAAAAGCAGCTGGGGGATACTCCCTCTGAACTGGAGAGGCTACGCGAGCTCCTTGGCCAGCGTGACGCTGAGCTAAAGAAGAGGGAAACCAGGATGGGCGAGCTATCTGATGAAAGCTTCAAGTTTTCTGAGCAAGCCAAAAATACCGAGCTGCGACTTAAAACTGTTGAAGAGAAATTCCATGAGAGGGTCCAGCAGCTGGAGCTCCAAGTCAGCGCTCAGAAAGACGCCATTGCTGATGTCAATGAGGACGCAAGGCTTAAGGCTGTTTCCATTGGCGAACTTGAGAAAAATTGAAGAAAGTTTCTGATGCCCATAACCTCGTCCACGCCAAAGTGTGCATCATGACTCAAGAATTAACTGGTATGTATTGCGACTTGTAACTGCATCTTTTTTCTCTATTATCTTTGCCTGTGTGTTGTAGAGCTGACGGAGACATGCCTTGATGTAGGTGAAGATGCCAAGGACAGCGCGGCAGTACTCAGGAGCAGCTGGAGTATATCCGCGATTTTTCGCGAAGAACTTGTGACGCCTGAAATCACTGTCTAAGTGCCTGCTGCCGACCAAGCCAGTCCCTGGTGATTCTGAAGGGCTGCTGAAAAGACTGCTTAGGGCGCCTCAGTTCTTTTTGGACTGGAAAGAGTCCTCAGCTCGCACCGGCGCGGCTCATGTTCTTGCTTTGGCCAAGACGTACTATCCTTCTTTTGATGCTGCCAAGGTTGCAAAAGGTAGGCCCTCGAAGAAGGTGGATGGCACCGAACTGACGGCCTCAGAATATGCGACAACTTGGAAGGATATGCGCGGCCATGCGACTGAACTGGTGGAGGGGATTGATCTTGCGACCTATATGGGCAAGTATAACGCAGATGGAAGCAGATGGGAGAAGTTACCCGCTCCGTCGTCCAGCGCGGTGATTCCGCAGGACAAGAACCCCTCTCCAGGCGTATCCAGCTCTGCAGCCCCCAAGCCCGCGACTGAAGAGCCCTCCAGCGAGCCTGCGACTGCTCCTTCTGGCAAGCTTGGTAAGCCGCCTGTTCCTCCTTCCCACCGGCCAAAAGCTGCGCACAAGTGAAGAAGAGAAAACAATGGTTTGATGGCCTTGGCCCTTAGCGGTCTGTAATAATTGTTAGAGTTTATGTGTCATAAGACAATTTATGGTTTGCTTAAGTACTCTTGGCAGTACATGTTTCGACCAATAGGCTGGTCCTTATGATTTGTCTCGGTTTTTCCTCACTTAGGCCCTTGCGCGGCTCAGTATTTCCCAGGTAAAAAGTGCGTGTTCAGGGTCGAGAGCGGCCATGATAGGCAATCAAACTCGATTGACGCCACACCCCCAGTACTTTGGCCGCATTGTGCAAGTCGCATCCAAGAGAGGTTGAGTATAATCACGATAAATGCCACTTGTTTGGCGATCCCAAGGAATAGGCCGCGCTAAAAAGCTGCCGCACCCCCAAGGGACCAATGATTAAAAAATAAAAGACTCACAACTCAATTGGTAGTTTGAGATGCTTTATTTCAGAATCATTATATGATACATAGGGTCGGTCGCGCCTAGGTGGCGACCAGAAGTGATGCTTGGGTCGGTTGCGCCTAGGTGGCAACCAGAATTGGGTCGATCGCGCCTAGGTGGCGATCAGAGATGTTACATGGGTCGGTCGCGCCTGAGTGGCGACCAGAATTGGGTCGGTTGCGCCTAGGTGGCAACCAGAGATGTTACATGGGTCGGTCGCGCCTGAGTGGCGACCAGAATTGGGTCGGTTGCGCCTAGGTGGCAACCAGAGATGATACATGGGTCGGTCGCGCCTGAGTGGCGACCAGAATTGGGTCGATCGCGCCTAGGTGGCGATCAGAATTGTTGCATTGGGTCGGTCGCGCCTAAGTGGCGACCAGAATGGGGTCGATCGCGCCTAGGTGGCGATCAGAATTGAAGCTTTTTTAGCCCTGAGTGGCTTGCTTGATGATGTAAACTCTTAATAATTTTGCTGCGACTGCTGATGGCAACTCGCGATGCCTGGGATGTGTCCTTATTGGCAATGGCTCGTAGCCTTTGACTTCCTTGCCTCCCTTGCGGCTGTAATCTGAAGTCGCAAGTCAGGCAGGTGCCTCTTGGCCTTCACGATGTCATCAAAATTCTCCTGCGACTCGCGCATGGTCGCGCTCTCTGCAATGCAAGCTGCTCTGGCTATGGCCTTGTCGCCTTCTTCACATTCTTGAGCTATTCTTTTGTCGCCATTGATGGTGATGACACCTCTAGGGCCTGGTATTTTGAGCTTTAGGTACACATAGCACGGCCTAGCCATAAACTTTGAATGCTTCTCTGCCAAACAGCGCATGATATGGGCTCTGGAAATCTACAACCTCGAACCAAATGTACTCGCTCCTGAATTGCTTTGTGTCCCAAAGGCGACCTCCAAGTTAACTCGCCCCAATGGCTGGGCTGATATGCCTGGCACGACACCATGAAATGTTGTTCTTGATGGGTGTAGCTGCTTTTCTTGAAGGTTCATTCTTTTGAAGGTTTCATAATATAATATGTTGATACTGCTGCCTCCATCCATGAGTACTTTGCTCAACTTGTATCCTGCGACTTGAGGGGCAACCACCAGCGCGAGTTTTCCCTCTTCATTTATTTCTCCTGGGTGATCCTCGCGGCTCCAAATTACTGGTTGTTCGGACCACTTTAGCCATTGTGGGACGGCTGGTACTATGGCATTAACAGCCTGATTGCGTCGTCGCAGTTTTTGTTCCCTCCTTGAAGTATTCACCACAATGGTATGATACTGACCCAACTGTTTTGGGAACTGTGGCTGATCTGGCTGCGGATTTGGGACGGCGTTGTTGCTGTTGTTGCCTCCCATTTTTACCTTCCTCGTTGTTTTGATGATTGAAGTTTGTGTTGAGTGGCTGTCCATCCTTCCACTTTTTGTAATGATAACACTGTGCCTTCGTGTGGTTGGGTGGTTTCCCATCTTTTCCTATATGGATGTCGCAGGGGCGGTTTGAAAACCTCTTCCAAATTGACTGGTGAAAATTCCTTCCTCTGCTGCTGCTTTGTTTGTAACGAGTATTCGTATTTGCGACTAACCCTGAGTTTCCTTCTTCGTTTTTGCGCTTGTTATAACTCGTATTGGCATTGCTAGCTTGCTGTTGTTGAGGCTTGCTACTGGCCTTTTTCCTTTGCCAGTGCTTTCCTCTTCCTCCATCA